>BQKZ01009136.1:0-24572 GCA_036244855.1 Temnopleurus reevesii
AGACATAGTAGTCTGCATGAACAGACCCTTACTTCCCATTCTAATATTTCTCAATCATTTCATTAACATATTAAGATTAATGTCAGATTGTACTTCATGTGTTGCTTGGTTTCTTTTCTGCATTTATTTGATTCTTTTGAAATGTAAATCAAATAGATGAAAACAAATATCAAACCTGCAAGTTTTCACTTCCTAATGAATATCAAAATTAATTAAATCTGAAAATCAATATGTGCTTTGAACAATCACCTTTAAAGAGCTAGGACTATAATTCTCCAATGCAGTGTTTATTTTGCCCTAATGCAGCCCTGAAAGCAAACCAAAGTGGATAATGGTGTAATTTAAAAACTTTTAATCACCAACAATAAAAATTAACAAACAAAATTGCATATTCTGCCACATCATGGGCCTGTAACATAAAAGAGATGCAATTAATCTTGCAATTAATTGCATCTCTTTGATACACATTTTGCCATAGACTTGCGATAAATCTTTATTGTAAGTTTAATTGCATCTTTTATGTTACAGGCCCCATATCAAAGACATATTAGAACAGGTTCCTAAAATAGTATCATTTGCAAAGACATTCTGTTAACCTGCTGAATACCAAATACTGGAATCGCCATACACTTTGTACAGGGATCATTACAGTTCGGCAGAAAATGGGTTAAGCCGAATATCAATGATTTGATCCTCCAAGCATCAACAGGTCTGTTGTGCCTTACAGAGCTACCTTGCTGGCTCCTAGCATCATCCAGACAAGACATTAATGACCAAGGAAATTAGGAGTGACATCATACTACTGTATTCCTCTTAGGCCACATTAAAAATTGTTTAGATGCCCTTCACTGACAGACCCTCTAAAAATGGCCAGACCTGAACTTCTTCTTTTTTTGCTTTTCACTCAAAAAATTATTTTAAAAAAAAAATCACAGTATTACAGGAAAACATGAGAAATACAACATGAAACAAATTTTCATCCCCTTCTAAGACCCATTTTCCTCATGAATTTGTACATTGTGTTAAAAAGATAAAATAGTTAAAAAAAACAGACTTTTCCGTATGACTGATGCTTTTTAAACATGGCATTAGAGGCCATCCAAATATCTTTTTTTCGCCTAATAGCCGAGGAAATTAAGAGTGACATCATACTGCTGTATTCTTCTTATTACTCTCCCTGATAGCATGTCGATATGAATTCAGTCTGTATCAAGATATGATTTAACAGGTTCCTAATGACTTCAGATCAATGACTTCTTGGCCAATATAATTGAGGTAGGAAATCAAATCATGAGCTTTCCTTGCAATGTACAACATTTTGTAAAGAAGATCTTTATTAGCGGCAATTTAGGTAGAATTATAAGCGAGATATAAAAAGAGGAGCAGGTAATACAAGATGGAGGTATGCCAAGCTCTTTTGTTTTCTGACAGCTGAGTAATACACGAAGATCCAGGTGTTTTGCAGCCCTTCTTCTCAGACTGTTTTCTTACTTTTCTAACCCCTTCATTTTCATGTCATTTTCATTGATTTTCTCAGACAGAATGTATCGCTTGCAGTTTGACTTTTCAAAACGTCTAAACACCTTCGGGGGTTACAGGTCGTAAATGATGAAAACAAGTACAAATTTCTTTTGTTGTCGAATTTCTGGCAAGAGGCTTCCAACGAGCGTGAGACTGAAGTTCACAGTCAGGGTCTTTTGTATGGTCTGTGTGGCGGAGGGGATAATGTAAGCGGCTTCTTACTGAGGTGGGGTAAGATGGGGGTGCGGGGAGGATCAGGGCAGGAGTCTGAAGAGGGCTAAGGCAACACCCCGAGGGATATTCAAACACATCTTGGACTGTTAATGGCTCATACCTCATCATATCATCGCATTGTGCGGATGTTCTCACACTCATTCTCACACGCCGAACAATCCTCGTAGCATTTGCCATCCTGCTGGGTAAATAGGCTTTGCCCTCTCACATGGACCCGACACAGAGGAGGGAACAGAGGCAAATATTTGGCATCATTTATGTTGGGAAGTGATTTGAATTTTAACGGTATTAGAATTAACCCTTTGAAACCCATTTCAATTTGTAGAACATCAGAATGTAATTGTATAGCAAAGAGAAAAGGGACAAATATTTGGCAACATTTATGTTGGGAAGTGACTTGAATTTAAAGGTCCTGGAGTTAACCCTTTCAATCCCATTTCATCTGGATAGAACCACAGTATGTAATACCACAGAAAATAGGGGCAAATATTTGGCATCATTTATGTAGGGAAGTGACTAGAATTTAAGTGTCCTGGACTTAACCCATTACATTCTAGATCAATTGGTAGAACTGTGGACCCAACACACAGAGGAGGGAATAGGGGCAAATATTGGGCATCATTTATGTAGGGAAGTGACTTGAATTTTATGGTACAAGTGTTAACCCTTTGAAACCCTTTTCAATTTGTAGAATTTCAAAATGTAATAGGATAGCAAAGAGAAAAGGGGCAAATATTTGGCATCATTTGTGTTGGGAAGTGACTTGAATTTAACGGTATTAGAATTAACCCTTTCAATCCCATTTCAATTTGTAGAACGTCAGAATGTAATAGCATAGCATAGCAGAGAGAATAGTGGCAAATATTTGACATCATTTGTATCATAGGGAAGTGACTAGAATTTAATGGTCCTGGAGTTAACCCTTTCAATCCCATTTCATTGGGGTGGAACCACAGTGTGTAATAGTAGAAAGAACAGGGGTAACTATTTGGCATCATTGATGTATGGAAGTGACTAGAATTTAATGGTACTACATTAACCCTTTGATACCCATTACGATTTTTTGTGGAACCACAGTAATGTAATAGCAGAGAGCACAGGGCTAACTATTTGGAATCATTGTCATTGATGTAGGGAAGTGACTTGAAATTTAACAAAATTAAATTAACCCTTTGATATCCATTTCGTTTTTGGGGTATCTAACAAGTTTTCTGGTTATTTCATGCCCAAGCAGAGCATTAAATTTGAAGGAAAAAATCACAATAAACACACCAAATTTTAGTTTACAAATAATTGAAAAAATAATTAAAACAATATTTCTGAATAATTATTTAGGAGAGGAAGCATGTCAAAAGCTTAAACCATATGGATATCAAAGAAATGGAACCTTCTCCTTGGAATATGAACACTTCAAAGAATAGTATTTTCATGTCAAAGAGAGATAACAAAAAAAAAGAATATAGCGTATTCCTCCTCAATTTACACACAGGAATTCACTAGGGATGACACAAGATGAAAATCTCTCCTAAAATAAGACAGTGACATAATTTCTGAGAAATGTCATTGACGGTTATGAAATATCAGACGTAGGTCAATAATAGAAGATACTGTGAACGTTATTTGAGGAGCTCCTATGAATGTCCCGCACATGAGAGCAAAACTAATCTACAGGAATTCATTAAATAAGTAGGATGCAAACATCCTGTTTTTCGAGGTCTATTTTGAAACGAGTTGGCATAACTCAAATTAAAAAAGGAAGAAACATAGAAACATGATTCTGCCCTCTGGAATCTTGGAATTACTCGGGCAAAGCACGGTTTCAAGAGGGATATAAAGATACGTCCTATTTTCGTGGAGTTTTCACCCCCAGGGCTGCTTGTTTCAAGACCACAGACGGTTTATTTTTGCCATCGTTGATATATGAACTGGGAAGGAATAAAAGAAAGAGGTTTAATAATGGAAACGTTGAAGTGACTCACAGGGCTGTGTTGACAACCTCGATGATTCTATCAACTACTCATAACCAACACCATCATCCACTTCCATACAGTCTGCCATCACATACATAAGCCTGCCAGCAATCTAAAAAAAATCACTTCTCCCATTGCGATTTCTGAGAGGAGATGGGCAATAAAATATCTTTTATTTTCGGGGAGGGGGGGGGTTCTCAAATTTGCGAAAGATTAATCCAGATTTTTTTTTCTGACAACCATAATGCAGTCAATATAAAAATTAAGACATTACTCCAATGAGTTCCCCTTAAAACAAATTGATTGTTGTAGTAGAGTTGTATCACATTCTTATAAGATATCAGTCTTTATTCAACCTTTAAGCAGAACAAAGTATCATGTGTGCCCAAGCCATATGTCTGTTGTATAATTTAGCTTTCACAAGAGCACTTAGACTGCAACAGCAGTAGGAGCTGAAGATAAAAATTCCAACTGCTAGACGTTTACACTAACAACTTCAATTTGAGGTTGCTTTTGAGAAATCGGAGGGAAACGCCAACAATCTCTATCACTTAGTAGATTTCGGATTTTATTTGGTCTTTCCCATCTCAAAAAAAGTATGTGGGTTAGCCAAATCATGGTAAAGCGATCCATATGAAAATGTTCTAATTTCTTTCAAGCTTCACATTTGCTTGTCGCAGAAACCCGATTATAGATTTACCAAAGTAAGACATGAAATCAAACTATAACAGACAAAAAAATCAGTCAGCTTAAAAAAATACTTCTGCGATCACTTTAAAGTCAAATAACATAATTCCTACGGCTTGAAGAATCAAGAAATTGGTTTTACAACCACAAGTCTAAATCTGTAGCAGTGCGGTTGAAATAAATTCAGCAAAACCTACAAATGCATTATTGATTGATGCAATGTAAATCACATTAAAGTGAAAACATACCCCAGGTATCCGCACAGAATCAAAGCAATTAAGGAAGGAGCATGCTTGAAGCGCTGTATTTAATTCAGTTTCATACTGTTTGGTGTTTCATTTGCATGCGGGATGCGGAGGTGTGGGTAGCCAAGCTCAGAAAAAAACAACAGTGTAACCAATAAGGGGGGGGGGGCTTTGCAAAGAACTGGTACAACACCAAGTTCAACGACATTCAATTGAATGTTTGAAGATTGGAACATTGGCTTCAATGGGAATGTTTGTAATCTGTACCAAAGATAGGGTTTTTGCAATGCACCTTTGGTTTCGAGGACAATATTTTGATGGCTGAGCTTGGTAGCTGGTTAATACTGGGGCTTCTTACATGAATCTAATCTGAGATGTTTGGGAGGGAATTTTAGGACTAAAAATAATCAGATTTGCAGGGCAATGAACTTGGTTGAATGCAGAATTTACAATCTATATCATAATAAAATCGTTTGACGGAGTATCTATTTTAAGGGTTTTATTTTCATACTGTAGTATGTGTAGGACCAACAAATGTGCTTTTTGTTTTAAATATAATAAAATACTGAGTGAAAAGAAATGACACAACGAAATGTGTTGATAATTATAATACACATGAAAAGCTAAATCTTAGTACAAATAGGCCTAAACTTTTTTTAAATTAAAAATATGAATATGTTTTAGTTTGTTCCATTGTATACCCCGTAAAACTATCAAAAGATTACATATATTCTTTAACGTTTCACTTGAATAGCATTGCAGGAAAATGCTTGTACTGTGGGTCTTCAATAAGAGAAGCGAATTGCTCAGTGTACACTTGTCATTAATTAATTAGTAATGCCTTTCTTTTAAATTAGAACGGAATGACGGCAATGCTTTTTTAATAGCAGGTATTAATCAATGTCATGATTGAAGTTAATTGCTATTGATATAGCACATGCATGATTGACCTAGCAAACCTGTTAGCACTATATCTCCAGATGAAACTGGACATAAATTGTGAAAGGTCAAGAAGTTGGCTGACCTTACGACTGACCCCTGTTACACATGCTTGGCTCAGCTTTTGCAAATGGGTTTGCCTCACTTCATAGAAGCTTCACTTTATAGAAAACTTGTCACACATGACTCTGCATGGCCAAAACTAAAAAGGCCGATATTGCCAACACGAACACTAACTTGAAAGGCCAAAACTTCAAACTTCAAGGCCAAGAAGTTTGATGACCTTGGAATAGACCCCTGTTACACATGCTTTCCTCACATTTTGAAAATGGCTGTGGATCAAGCCTCACCAATCATAAAGCCACTGTTACACTTCTTCTGAGACACACTGTTTTGTGTCTGCACTGCACTGCTGTATTGTTATGTGTCCAATGAATGTATTGAAGTTCAGTCATACCCGTAAATTGGTTCCCTCCCGATGAAAATGTGCGTTACAGAACCTGTCTATAGAGGCTACCTGTCTACAGTCGCCACTTTTTTGTTTCCCTTGGGTGACCACTATAGACAGGTTTTACTGTAAAATAAGCCCTCTCCAGAGCCACCCCCAGTCTACTTTTAGATGCATGTGTAACAGGGGTCAAACAGGGTTAGGGTCAGATATGAATTTGGGTTGTGTATGAAAATATGAGGAAGAATGGGGTTTCATGATGGACAAGTGTTTACTGGCTAGTGGAAACATATACAAATATACTTAGGTTGAGGTTAGTAGGAATGAAATACCAACCCCCCCCCCCCCTATTTTTCCATGGTTTACTCAGCACCATATATATCCATACACCCTACTTCATTGATGATTCGGAATTCCAGGAGTAAAATACTATAAGAATAAACTGGCTCAATGAATGCTATGATGCAATTGTTTAATAGCCATTTGTAAGAATAAATGTAAATGATTATTGATATAGAAATAGGCTCACACTAACTTCATAAAAAAAAAAGGGTCAGATTTACTGATTAGCACAGTGGAGACAATTTTAAAGTTTGCCACATTACTTGATGTGTTTTACATACCGGTACTTCTTGCGCCAAAACTTGTGCCAAAAAATGGGCAAGAATATAATTGAAGCAATATACAACACAGGTGAAGCACGACAGAGATGTAGAATTTTCAATCCATAATTCATGTTTTTCATATTTCTTGTGCCAAAACAATGGAATATGGTGAGACAAAAATACAACGGAGACCAAGCAAGTCAGAGATATAGAATTCTCAATTCATAATTTGAATGACAAATAATGTTGAACTTTTATGATGCAGGTAGGAGACTGATGTGTTATTATGAGGTGTGAAAAGTGTGAAGTACAAACAAACAACTCCCTTACTTCTGCTCCATCTAACATAATGCCAGGTGTGGGCTTGAATGAAAGGGAAAACAGCTACAAAGCACCTTTGGTAATGATGAGAGGTAGAACATGAAGAAATGTTGAAAGAAAAATAGCCAATTTTGCACAAATACATTTTAGGGAGGGTTTTTTTAATGATGGGATAGAGAGGTGTGAAAAATGGGAAACATTAATGATAGACTGATGAAAAACATTTTGAAGGTTAAAGTTGGAGAAAAATGAAGAACAAAACCCGGATGAGTAGAAATTGTCATAAGAATGTCCATAGATAGATCTCTCTGTCTCTCTCTGTCTCTCTCTGTCTCTTTTTCTCTCTCTCCTTCTTGCCCTCCTAAATCCCCCATCTTTATATTTACTCACATGATTCTGATTTCTCGCATTATTGATAGTTCATAAATTTCTCCATACTTATTTTTCATCACCCTTCTATTTTCTTTCAAAATACAATTCTTGAAAACATGAAGCAAACACACATACAATAGAGTTGATCTCTTTGATAAGCTCTCTTGATCCAAGCCTTTTGTCTATAGTGCTCTAAATCTATAGTGCTCTCTCAAATCCCTAGATACCAGACGGCTCAGGGACACATCAAAGGATGTGAAAATGTTCTGATCATAGTTACCCCTATGGAGGCTTGAATAGTGCAAACTGATTCAAACAGGGGGTTCGTACATGAAATGTGGGAAAGTAAACAAACCTGTATGTAGACCAGTCACGGTACAGTGGGAGACTGTCAATAGACTTGGTCTCGAGGAATGAATTTGAACATTTCAATAAGTAGGTAATCATGGTTACAAATATTTAACTGCCAATCTACTGGGCTAAATCATGTTTGAGATCACTCACCAAACTTTGGAAGAGTTTAAAATCAAATCTCCTCGGAACTGCAACTTTAACCTACTTTTCAATGGTAAAATGTGTCACTGTATGGGAAATGGCCTGTGATGGCAGCATCACACAAACGTGAGCAGTCAAATGACATACTAATTTCTATCAATTGATAATTCTGGCCATAAAGAATTTTCCATAAAGTGGATTTCATATGTTTAGAAAAGGGTGGCAACAATCAAATGAAAGAGAATAGTAAAACTCAGTCTCTGCTTGCATTGTGAGTCATAGTTTAACTGCAGAATGTCCCATAAAATCTATGTGTAACAATAAATACCCTCACTGGTTAATTGATCTACATATAAGTATGGAAAATGGATAAAAGAAATAATGATTTTGCTGAGATTTTGCAGTATGAAATCACACAACAATATTCATTTGTCATGTTTAACTTTGACATTTTTATTTGCATGCTTAAATACATAGTTCAATATGGCATTCTTTATTCGTATGTTATATTTTATGCACCATGTGTATTCTTAAAACAACATCACTTTGCTTAAATTTCTTAAAGTGGGCATCCCTAAAATTGAATAATTACTGGCATTCCACGCTCTATACGTGAATGAAAAACATTTTCCTGTGTCCTGTCCAAATTCTCCATGCAGACTAAGAACCCTAATGCCTACAATCCTTTAGAATTACATTAGGTTCAATACATAAAATATGTGTATATATATACAAAAAGCATGGAAAGATTGTGAAATCATATTTGGGTTATTTTCCTTATTGAAAACCAAAGTTTTAAAAAATGTGGAAGCCATTTGCAAATGTCATCCATATCTCTGCAATTTATGGCTGTTTGCGGTGCTGAAATTGGCCGAATAAATTGAGAGCGACTGCGGCACATAGATCCATATTAGGGTAAATGGAGAGTATGGGAGTTTGCGGAAACCGAGATAGGATTCTGGTAATCCTAGTCGTAGCTTTCTCAGAGGGTTTATTGGATAGTGCTCTACATCACCTGACGCACTATAAAGGTTACCACACAAGGCCAAGGCCAAGCTAAAGGATGAGCTAAAACATCCTAACTAATCATGCTTCAATTCTTATAACATTGTACAATTCAAACTTGAACTTGAAATCAAAACTGATGAAGATTTCCTGGATAAACTCTATATATTAAAAAAACTCTGTTTAGTATCTATTTATACCATTCGCATCAAAGCAATTTTTGAGGGAGGTGGGGGGTTAGGGCTGCTCTACAAGAAAATAGAAATTGGCATGTTTACAACAAGTTTTCACAAGAATCCACAGGTGATGTTACAATTTATTTGTTTAGTCACTGTACGCAAGCAATGAAGGTTATAAGCTATTTCATTTTGTACAATCTATATTGTCATACAATGGCATGAAATAGGGTTCACATAATTTTTTCTCCTTCTTATCTACCTTTATAATTCTGATTAATTGTGTTATTTAAAAACCCATCTTCATAAAATCATTGAAACAGAATTCAAGGTGTTCAAAAGATCTATGTAAAAGTTCTCTCTCAGCAAATCTAACTTAGATGTGGACGTAGTGTGGAAGTCTTTTCTATAGATTCTGGATATTTACTGTAAAAAGAAATGTCTTTTCCCCATTTTTGGGCGTTTTCGTAAATTATTCATCCAAAATATCTTGTATCTACTTCATCCAACCATCGCATTATTGTCCCAGTTATTTGTTGATGCAAGTACTCCAGTAAAGTTCCACCATCTCCTCTAGTAAAAATGATATTGCTTCCTCTTATCCCTTTTCCAATATCTTTATGATCAAATAATTTTATGACTTTTACAGCCTCTTCTCTTTGGAGTTCCCCCTCCTTATTCTTCTTGTCAGTGAAATATACATGTATGTCATATCAAATAATTCATACCCCTCATCAAAGTTTGATTCATGGAATGTTATCCCAGGCTAAATTCATGTGATTGAAGTCGTAAGTGTTGGTATGGAACTGACAAGAGTTGTGAAAACATATTAAACCAGATTGCGTCAAAGCTGGGATGGATGAAACTTATCATCTGCAGCCAAGCGCAAAGGTTAATGATAAAGTTTATACAAGCTTGCTACTCAATTTCTGCTTTTGAATATTTGACATTTCTTTCATTCTCTTTTTAGTTGTTGTACCTTTCTAAAGTTTTAATAGTTATTGACCCCCGAAATACATATTTGTAATGACTAGATGACAGCAGTGTACTACTTTATTCACTATCTTCACTGGGAGCGTCGTGGTGTAGTGGTTCGGACTCTCGCCTCTTAACTAGAAGGTCAGTGGTTCGAATCTCTCCCAGGGCGTTAATTTACTTCAGCAAGAAATTTACCCATAGTGTGCTGCACTCAACCCAGGTGAGGTGAATGGGTACCGGCAGGAATTTATTCTTCTAAATGCAGAAGCGCCTACTTGGCAGCTATGCTATGGCCGGGTAATAATACTAGATAATTTGTCTCGCGCCTTTGAATAGGTGACTAGAGAGATGGCGTGTTTAAATGCTATATATTATTATTATTATTATTATCTACAGAAGATGTGCAGTTATTATATGCAAAAACATTCACTTCGTACTTGATAAAGAGGAAAACATATATACTCCCCTATGTTTTTTTTAACACAAAAAATATTACTAACAAAAGCAATGTAATATTTTAAGTAGAAGTAAAATCCAGATCATAGCCCCTCGTTAAATGAGTGTCATTGACTCGTTTTATGCAGTTAATACTCTCTGAGCTTTACATTTTTATCTGTGAATAACAGATGGTCCCCATCTCAATTCTCCTCCTCCTTACCAGTAAGATATAGGTCATAGAAATTGTATATTTTGTATCCCTCATCAAAGTTTGATTCATGAAATGTTATCCCAGGAAAAATTCATGTGATTGCAGTCGTAAGTGTTGGCATGGAACTGACAAGAGCTGTAAAAACATAGTATAACTGATCGCATCAAGGCTGGGATGAATGAAACTTCATCAATCCGCAACCAAGCGCAAAGATTAATGATCAAGTTTATACAAGCTTGCTGCTCCATTTCTACTCTGGTTGAATACTTGATGGCTCTTTCATTCTAAAGGTTTAAAAGTGACTGAACCCATAAAAAAAATTGGTGACAAGATTATATCAGGAATACCATATTTACTATCTACAGAAGATGTGGAGTTGTTACAAGTTAAAAACAATCTTTTCTTATTGTAAAATACTTTTTCTTCCAAACATTTTCTCATACAACATACATGGGATTATCTTTGTATATATTCTATAATTGAAGTGCTTGAACATTACTGTAAATCTAATCCCTGAATACCACCAAAAAGCATTTTGACAACATACAATGTAAAAAATTAAAAAACCAAGATCTCATCCTTCTTCCAAATGCAAGCATCATTGATTCTTTTACATGCATTTAGGGGTTTATACAATCATGTAATTAATATGATTTGCAGCCAGCCCCCTTTTTTTCTACCTCTGTACCTTGTCATATAGGTCATATCAATGTTAAAATTTAAACCCATCATCAAAATTTGATTTATTAAATGCTTTCATAGCATAAATTCATGTGATTGTTGCGATAAGTATTGGCATGTGAAATGACAAGAGCTGCGACAACATAGTATAACCGACCAGATCACTAGACTGCGTCAAAGCGGAGCTGAATGAAATCTCATCCATTTGCAACCAAGCGCAAACATTAATGATCAAGTTTATACGAGCTTGCTGCCCAATTTCTACTCCTGAATACTTGATAGTTCCCATTTCATTCTTTCATTCTAAAGATGTAGCAGTTACTGAACCCTAGAACATCTTTTTTATGATGAGATGATGACAGGAATGCTACATGTATATTACTATCTACAGAAGATGTGGACTTGTTATAAGACTAGTGGAATTGTTATTTTGCGACTGCAAAAGACATGATCTTCTAAATAATTTCTTATACAACACAAATGTGACTAACTTTGTACATACAGTGTATATGATTACAGTGCTTGAACATTACTGTAGATCTACCCATCCAATATTCAAAAGAGCATTTCTTCGACCGAGCAAGGTAAAAAAGTTAAATATTGAGATCTTATTCTCCCGCCAAATGCAAGAATCATACATTCTTCTTATGTAGTGAAAGTAGCTAGCCCCCCTTCTCTCCCTCTCATTCTTGTCATCAAAATATAGGTCATATGAGTTTTATAATTCAAACCCCTCATCAAAATTTAATTCATGGAATGTTATCCCAGGATAAATTCATGTGTTGTTGCTATAAGTGTTGGCATATAAAATGAGAAGAGCTGTGAAAACATAGTAAAACCAATCAGATCACAAGACTACGTCAAAGAGGAGCTGAATGAAGTCTCATCCAATCGCAACCAAGCGCAAAGATTAATGATCAAGTTTATACGAGCCTGCCGCCCAATTTTTGCTCTTGAATACTTTATGGCTTCTTAAGAGCCCTACACGGTTTCATTCACACTACAATCTTTTCTATCAGAAGCAGAGACTGACATTAAGTCTATACAAGAAGCCAACCACATCGCAACATGTCTTGTTTTCCATGTCAAAACATCTTCAACTGACTCTTCTATAGAGAGAATAATTATGTTTTCTTTTTATTACAGATAGTAATCATCAAAATCATAAACTTTAAAGCATAGTTTCTATAATTCCGAATGTAGAATTGCTTGTTGTGACGAAGCCAACCACATCGCAACATGTCTTGTTTTCCATGTCAAAACATCTTCAACTGACTCTTCTATAGAGAGAATAATTATGTTTTCTTTTTATTACAGATAGTAATCATCAAAATCATAAACTTTAAAGCATAGTTTCTATAATTCCGAATGTAGAATTGCTTGTTGTGACGAAGCCAACCACATCGCAACATGTCTTGTTTTCCATGTCAAAACATCTTCAACTGACTCTTCTATAGAGAGAATAATCATGTTTTCTTTTCATTACAGATAGTAATCATTAAAATCATAAATGTTAAGCATAGTTTCTGTGGTTCTGAATGTAAAAATGCTTGCTGTAAACAATTTTCATATTCAATAGCAATGTTTTCATACATCATAGACAAGTCCTTCAATAAAAGAATTTCCCTAATTATTATACGCTTTATGAATTTCTATCATTATTATTATTGTAAAGACAGAGAAGTAATGTCATAATATCTCTGCATAATATGCCAACATTAAACTCTCTTCAAAATTGTTAATAAACATTTTCAATAGGGAGCAGGGGAATTTTATAAGGAGTGAAATTTGACTGACTATGGAGGTCTCTTAAAAAAAATTAAAAATGAAAACATTGTATTTTAATTTTACTATAATTTTGTTCAGTCTGGGCAAATTCACTTGCCCAAGAGTGAACATTTCACTAATCACTTTTAAAGAGAAAGTGACCTTTTCAAGTACAGTACAAGCAAGTTTGTCCAGTGACTGTGCTGTGATAATTCCTTGGTAGCCCAAATTAACAAAGTGGATGTTTTGCAGGAAGGTATGTTGCAGAGAGCAAATTAACCTGGTACTTTTTCCAGGCACGTTCGCTTAGTTCAAGCAAATACACTTGTCAAGCTTCGTTGGCTATATTCCTTGGATGTACAGTCCTATGTCAGAGCATCTTAGATGCTTAATAGTTTCTTGTAAAATCAGCTGATTTGTTATGTTATTATCACTATGGTAACCAAGAATAGAAAATTGTATAACAATCTCCCTATTACAAAAATTGATTTTTTTTTAATGCGGGGGTGGGGGGAGGGGGAGGGTATACCATTCCTTAATAAGTCTTCTTTAAAAAAGAACAAAAATTAAGCCCAATTTATGCAATAATCGTAAGGCCAAACAGAGAATTTAAAATAAAGGGATATCCTTTTCTTTTAACTTGACATACTTTTTTAAAATAAAAATTTATATTTTTTCAAAAGCCTGATATCCCTATTTCACATTTCTAATTTTTCAATGCTATCTGATAGCCTTTTCAAGCAGGAAATGTTTTTAAAATTGTGAGAAACAAACATGTCCAACTGAGCAAAAAGGTTGAAAAATCAATGATAAAGGAGGTCAATTTTTGTGACTAAACAGTTTTTATATAAGTCCTCTCCGGACTAACATTTCACTTGGGGCATCTCGTACTGAAATCCCAGCAAATGTGGGTGGACATTTGTATAGAGACTTTTTAGTGGTATCCTGATTCTGCTGTCATTTAGAAAAATGTACCATAGTTTCAGAAAAATGATACTCTATTGAAGACCCAAGTGCTCGTAATTCAGCAATAACAAACTTGACTGTTTGTGACGTAAAATGAGAATGATACTGCAACATGATTCAATAGCAACAAGATTGGAAGTGAAGTATGAGGAGGTACTGTAACATGAATCAAAGGTGAAATGAAGTTCAGCCATGTTTTGGTAATCTGCTGAGGTTTCTGCAGCTGTGATGAGTTGAGGAGCAAATCAACATCGCAGATTGAAATATGGACCATTGTGAAAGAGATGTGATATGACATCATTCAAGATAACCATGTATCAATGACTTACCCACGATTCCACCCCTCCCCCTTCTTTCTTTCTCTATCCATCATGAACTTGTGTATAAGAACAACATCAACCTCCCCCCCCCCCTTGAGCAAATCAACATCATAGATTGAAATATGGACCATTGTGCAAGAGACATGACTTGACATCATTCAAGATATCTGTGTATCACTCACTCTTTTGCCCACCATTCCTCCCGTCCTCCCTCCCCTTTCTCTCTTTCTCTCTTCATAGGAAACTCGTGAACCAGCAAAACATCAACCCCCCCCCTCCTTCAACCTTTCCATTCTTCTTTTTTTTCAACACTTATTTTCATTTCTCATTTTCCTTCCTATTTTCTCCCTATTTTTTGCCTTCTTTTTATTTTCTTCCTCTTCTTCTTCTTCTTCTTCTTCTTCTTCTTCTTCTTCTTCTTCATGGAGGTCTTGTGGTCTAGCGGTTCTGACTCTCGCCTTCTAGCCAGAGGGTCGTAGGTTTGAATCTCCCCTATGGTGTTTAATTTCCTTCAGCAAGAAATTCATCCACATTGTGCTGCACTGAACACAGGTGAGGTGAATTTTGTATTTTGTTTTATTGGCGCATCATTCATGTATGAATATTTGCACCTCCAAAAAGTTGTGATCTACTTTGAAAGATATTTCATGAGCTATTTAACAAAAGCAGACCTCTTATGAATTGAAAAAAAGACAATAGAGTATAAAGTAAAAATGTGAGGCCAACTTTATTCATTTATTTTTTTAAAATGTTTTTTATTGTGCAGCACATGCAAGCTTTGAACACCATGTCATACACATGGAACAGTAAAGAGTGTGAACAGTAGCTATTATAGCATTGTAACCCTAACTGAAGATTAAAGACATATACTACAATTTTGTCATCAAAAATTCAAATCAAGCTGCCTAGCCTATGTTATTGCATTCAGATTGACAAAAAAACAAAGAATTATTTAAGAAAAAAAAATTATCTTATACATGAAAGTTTAGCAAAGCGTCCCTGCAACGTGCCGCTCGATAACATTTTGGATTTTACCTTTATGGAGCACTCAACTGATTTTTTAAGCCTACTATTTTCACAGCTTAGTCTATCATAAACCATTCACCATAAAGGTAGAATTTAGAATCTGGCAGAATTTTAAAAATAAAAACAAGGTTTATATACAATGCCTTTAATGGCAGAAAGGTTCTTTCAATCATCCCTATCTTCAGAAATAACACCATTTGAATCTCTGCTGTCTCATAAAGCTGTCTTGATGTGTATGTTTATATGTCAGCATGGATATCAATCCTAGACTCCAATGAAACATTCCAGATGTTCCAGGGAATCTACATATTTATGATAGGGGGTGAATGAGATGGGCTGGGGGATGGTGGAGAACCCCTGGGAAAACAACAAATAGACAAATAGTATGCACATGTGTGTGGCAATCGGCAATCTGGGCTACTGGAGGATGGATCTAAAGAACTAGGCCTTTCATTCATGCCAAGCAAGACTTTGTTGAATATATGTAATCAAGCCCATGTTTTGTCTGTTAAGTAATTAAGCCTTATAGCTGCAATGGAGTGGTGTTAATAAATACCATATCTAGCTTGGTAGACAAATTAAAAATCATAAAATGAGTAAATAAATTAATGTTTTCACCAAAACTCAAATTCAAGTTTTGTCCCTCCTTTTATCTTACACCTGTTCTGCAAGGGGCACATCCTTCCCTCACCAAACTACTGCATTCGAAATTATTTCCATGAATCTATCAATGAAAATGGCAATATGGTGTCACCATGATGTGCTGCTTTATACAACTGCTTTCAAAACAGATCAGAGTTTCAAACTCAATTTTAAAAACTTACTAACATTAAAAAATAATTTTATCCCTTAGGCTAGAGTGTATTGGATGTCTATGATTCTGACAAAATTAGATGATGAAATATTCATATACTTTTAGGAAAATATGAAATTGGCCAGGAAAAGCAATATTATTGCAACTAGGGGCTTAATTTGCACCAAGCCAATGATTCAACTGAAGTTCACAGATCGTTCATATGCCAAGAAAAAATCAGACAAATTGTTTAGTGAACTGATTCCAATAATATTTACACTCTGATATCTTTTTAGATACACAATAACATTGACCCTCTGTATCTTAATGAGAAAGCGAAGAGATAACAAGTTCTGCTAAAAGCTATTCACTCACCTTAGATCCAGGTTTGGAGTCAAGGCATATCACTGCTAGTGACGTCTTTTCTGAGGAAGACCAAAACAAAAGATTAGAAAGCTTTTTGATAATGATATATGGACATTGTCTATGGTCAGTTAGTTTTTGAGAGTTTTTAAACATAGTACATTCCAAAACAATTAAAAATAAATGGAAAACTGCAGTTTTACTACAAAGTCAAACCCAAAGGATGTAAATGGACACAAGGCCTTGCTCAACGCCTTCTCTTAAGTCAAGACATTCTTAACATCTTAATAAAGGACACAACAAAATAACAAAATGAAAAATATCTTCATAATTCGTCATCTGTGAAAACAAGAGAAACTGCAAATAAAATCTTGGGGTAGCTGTTTGATCAGTGACACTGAACCAGATCTCATTGATCCATTACAATCATATCTATTGATTTAAAATATAGGTGTCATATCTTTCATTAACACAAAAATATTGACCTCGAGACCATATCATCTTGATAGATATGAAGTTGTGCTAAAAGCCAATACACTTACCAATTATCATCCTGGCTGCAGGTCATTCCATACCATTCCAGATGATAAGTTTTCTGCTGAAATTACAAATATAAAGTGATTGATTTTATGATTATTATATTATATTACATTACATCTACAAATTTTCAAATTCTGAGCTATGGATCATTTTGTGTGGGGATATACCAAAGGAATATGTACATAATGCATTCTCAAAAATAACAGGGTTTCCACACTTTTTTTCAGTAGACTGAAAATGTCATGTGAAAAAAGATTGTCTACTGACCTCTCAAAATCAACAAAAAATGTTTTATAACTCATTTTCCATGGGGGGGGGGGGGCAGAATATGGCATTGAAAGGATTATTAATTTTGAGTTTAATAGATGCCCTGCAGATAATTAGGTTTTATTGATCATATTAATGGAAAATCAGGTTCATTAACATGTTTGTTTTAACTTTTCAAAAATATAGAATTTGCCTACAATTGGATTGAATTTGAAAAATATAACAAAGAATGATGGGTCGAAAGTTATGTGCAGCTTTCTTGAATTTTCAAAACAGTTGTCAACATCATACAAGCCTTGGTCACACTGTACAACAAGAATAACATTCATTATTATTATTATTTTTAGACAGTCTCTTACATCCTGCAATTTCTATAATTTCTGTAGAATTACACACTGATTTATGGTAGGGAACCATATCCGATCTCCCTTTCTTTCTGATTATTCTTTGGAAATCATCTCTATCCCATCCAATATAAATCAATAAATCAGTTAATAAATGTATCTCTCTCTTATTCTGCCTATCTATCAATCCCATGTCACAGGAGGGTACAATGTTTAGAAGAACCAAATCCAATTTAATCAAATTATCTTCAGTCCCTCACTAAAATTAAACAGAGTCACATTTATAAAGGATTATTTTAATCCTTTGCCTATGTTGCAGGACTGTCGCCATTCGACAAGGACAAAGCAAATGTTAAACACAAACAAATCTTTTTCAAAATCAAGGAAAAAAGGATCCATCTATCTTTTCATATCGCAACATCAATCCACAAAAAAAATTCAGTCACAACTCAAATGAATTAAATGGCATTTTGATTAAGTCAATATTCCCGCTGCCTGCTTAGGTTTAATGAAGAATGCTCTTAGTTCACCCAGTGGACCACCCAGTAATGGAAAACAGATTAAAGTCATGTTGCTGCTGACGAATATGTTTCCTGAAGGTCATTGGTGAATATATGAATCAAATCTAAATTAATAAAGCCGCTGCATAGCTGCTGCATCCGACATGGGAAATGTTATCAATATTCACCAGATAAAACAAAAGTATTGGACTCGGCTCTCTCGAGTCGCAGATCCTCCCTCTCCCCTCCCCTCCTTCTCAACATATCAATGCTTAATTTGAAACATACGGTTCCTACTCCCTGCACTGAAAATAAACATTTAAACCAAAAGAAATCATTTCATAGTGATTCACTGCTATGAACTACATAACAAATATTTAAGTCGATTATATTTTTGAAGAGACAATCATTGATCATTATTTTTACTGCAATTCACTCAAGTATGACAAGACATTAGTTTGTTAACATACAAGAGTTTGAACAGCTCTAGTCAAATTTGTTATAAACAATTGCTAACTAACATTGGAAGAAATATGAAGCACCGTTATGGAAATAATTTCTTCTAGTGTCTTATGAAGATATTGGGAGAAAGGTCACAACATTTCCCTGAAATGTGATTTTTTGTGTGTGCAATGCAATATGTCAATATTATATACCTTTCTTAAGTGACATTTAGAACCATGATAGAGGCCTTAAACTGGTAGATAATTGTTTTGTTACTTTTACCCTCAGCAAAATAGGGAACACTTTTTATGATTACAGACAGGTTCCTTTCATCCGCATGCCAACCATGTGTTTGGAAACTATTCAAAGTTTCAATAAAAAGCCAATACAAAACTTTTCATTGTACTTTCAAATATAACATCTTAAAATATGCAAAAAGAAAGAGCTTTGTCTATCAAAGTACATCACTGAAATTGCGATCCAAAATCAATCTTGAAAGGTTTAGGTATGCATGTTTGGAAGACAGAACGCATGGGGTAACCCCATCGAGAGAAAGGCTATACCCTTGTTGAAATACAGGACCTACATTCATGTATAATACCATTTCACTTTCACTTAAAGTTTGTATTAATTTCACAGTAATCCAAGGAACTCAACCACATCAAAATGGAATGCAATGACCAATGCCTAGTTTCGGTTATATTCTTCAGCTCTTATTGTATTTTGTTTCCCTATATGGGGCGGTAATGAAGAAAATTTTCTGTTGGGGATTGAAGGGAATGATTTTTAAAGGAATAAAGCATGATGTTCCCCCTTTTTAAACAAAATGATGTTGAACATTGCTGTTGTTGTGGTGGTAGTTTCCTAGCCATTTAAGCATATTGGTGGAAAAAAATAAAGAAGGTGACAGACAAACTTTTTCTTCCATTATTAATAAAAAATCTTTGGGCAACTGGATATGGGTCCAAGTTCCTAGAGGGACATAAGAGTTGGTGGGTATTGTTCCAGTGACAGGACTGGGCGGTGTTTCACCAAATTACGAAAGACTTTAACAATGACTCTATGCTCGACTGGTATCAGTTCTCATGCTGAATGATCGAGAATCATACGCGTATTACACTCGTTACCATACACCAGTCTTTCTTAAAGTCGTGCATGACTTATAATTTGTGAAACACCGGCCAGGACCCCTACTTTTTTATCATTTCATTTTTTACGAAAATTCGAAGGAAGATGATTGACTAAACTACATGATAACCTCAGATGATTTTACTGCTGTTCAGGTATCTTTCAAAGATTAGTTCCCCCCCCCCTTCCGAAATTCCGAATTCCTCTTCATGAAGAATTGTATCTTCAATTAACAAAGAGTCCCTGGAGGCACAAGCAGTTGGTCTAGAACTTGGGCTAGTATCTGGGCCCGATCCCCCTACTTTTTTGCTTACATTGTTTTGAGAGAAAACAGAAGATAATTTATAATAACTAAATGATAACCTCAGATAACCATTCTGTGCTGGTTTGTTAGTCCCTCTCTTTTATCAATTCTGAGTTCCTCGTCACAGAAAATTGTATCTTTTGGTAACGGGATACAANATTTCACAGTAATCCAAGGAACTCAACCACATCAAAATGGAATGCAATGACCAATGCCTAGTTTTGGTACTATTCTGAACCTTTTATTGTAAATTTGTTTCCCTACTTGGTGCAGTTGTGAAGAAAATTTTCTTTTTCTTTTGGGGATTTCAGGGAATATTTTAAAAGGTATTATACTCATTTTCGAAACAAAATGTTGTTGCCTTAGTTGTGGTGGTGTTTTCTTAGCCATTTGGGCATATGGGAGGAAATAGTAACTCAATGTGACAAACAACTTTGATTATCAATCAGAAATCTTTAGACAACTGGATGTAGGCTAAAGTTCTTAGAGGGACAAAGAGTCGGTGTATTCTTTAGCTAGTCATTGGACTGGACCCCCAACCCCCAACCCCCAACCTTTTTATCATCTCACTTTGTAAGAAAATTTGAAGCAAGATGATCAACAAAATTAAATGATAACCTCTTATGACTTTACTGCTGCTTACGTATCTTTTGAAGATAAGTCCCCTCCCCCTCCAAAATTCTGAGTTCCCCTTCATGAGGAATTGTATCTTTAGGTAACTTGGGCTAGTATCTGGACCCGACCCCCCCCCCCCTACTTTTTAACTTATTTTGTTTTGTAAGAAAACAGAAGATAATTTATAATAACTAAATGATAACCTCAGATAATTGTTCTGTGCTGGTTTGATAGTCCTCTCTTTTATCAATTCTGAGCTCCTTGTCACAGAAAATTGTATCTTTTGGTAACGGGATACAGGTCCCTGGAGGAAGAAACAGTTGGTCTAGAACTTGATCCAGTCCCTGGACCAGATTCCCCTGGGGCTTGTAGAGTAACCTCGTCCACAGGGATCATCCCTGTGCACATCCCTGTGCGTATTTTGACTAGAGGAAACCCGATTCTCTAACCCTAATATTTATGGGTGATTTGTCTCACCTTCACGTTAGTTTTACCACCCGTTAAACAGGGTCTCCATGTTTTGATTCATAACCATGTCCTACCCTAGTTTGAACTCTCCTATCCTTGCAAGAGAAAGTAGATCAAAGTCGTTATCAAAATTACTTTATATGCTAAAATATACTGATGTTGGATCTGACATGTTCATTTAAAGAACAACAAAGAATAATTTCAAGTATTTAATTGACGTTTCAGAAAAAAAAAACATTACATAGAACTAAGATATCTTATTTTTGTTCAACAGTATTTACTCAAAGAGCTGCTCATGTGAGTAAATGGAGGCACAATATCAATACTTTTAAGAAAAACAGTTGCCTCTGAAAAAAGAGGAATTTTTTACACTTCAGCTTTACAATTTAGAAAAAGAACCCCAAATCCCTACATGAAATGAACTTTATCTGAATTTATCTGATATTGTACTTATGATATAAAACGATGTCTGATTTTCAGCCTAATTCAAGCTACAAAGCCCATGAAGAATCTCATTTGTTATTTGACATAGCAAGATTAACATCTGCAACACCATTCTCAGTTTTCAATATTTTCCTCTCTTGAACCATATATCAATATTCACTTCAAATGCACCAGATGCACCAGAAAGGTACAGGGAATAGTATTATTTTACATACTCGATTAGCAGTTTTTCACATTGTAGAAACATTTCCAACAATTTGCTCTATATAGTTCTATTAAAAAAAATTTGCTTAACATAGCATCTTTTGCGTAGCAATCATACAGAAATGCATAGCAAATTGCAATGCTAGACCAGGAATATCATTCCCTATAGGTGACAACGACGATAATGAGGAATTGATTGGGAAAAAAGAGAAAGAAGAATAAAAAGTTCAGAATATACTGTACTAGTATTTTTTCTGCTTGGTAAATTGAATGAAATTCAGCTTATTGAACTTTCTACAGAAGCAGGCATAAAGTTGGATTCTAAGAAAGTTAATTCTTCTTGATTAATCATCATGCATTGTAATGTATTCTACTTAAAAAAACTTTTTAATTCTTGCATCTGAAAGTATTGTCTAAATGTACAATATTGGACAAATTCAAAATTTGGCACTGAAAGGAGTTTAAATAATAGACTCTCTCCAGTGAATTAATATTCTCATACCTTCTGTCCAGTTGTGAGATTTTCCAGCAATAAATGTTTTGAGGAAAAACAGATATCCCTTTGGGAAATTGACATGGTCAATCCAATAACTTACTACACATGCATGGTCAGTCCTGTCTGTAAGTTTAATTTGATCAAAAACAGAAGAGATTGTCCTTTTCAACTGACCGAAGAGGTTTATAAACGTAATAGAACTACATACAGAACTGGATTTTTTGTAAACTCAGTCTGGTCTTTTTACTGGAATAATAAATGGCCATGCCAGCAGACTGATTGAATGTTAAATGTCACTCTCTCATTCAATTATCAAACAGGAATGGTTGGGATGTGAAACAGAAACATGTTCTAAATTATTGACCAACATGAACCTTAATTACCCTTCTATTACCTTTATTACCATATTACCAAGGAGCTCCTTGATATTACCCTTTATAACCAGATGTACTGGAAAAATGCATGGATCTGCAGTAGAGTTTCCAGGTCTATCTGTCATCCGACTCTTATCTTCTATTAAGTAAGAAAGAGGTGATAAGTGATTTGAGAGGGGAAAATGTGTACAAAATGCCCTTCCCTTTACACTAGATAAAATAAAAACATGTGAAATGTACGAGGGTGAAGATATCAAAGAGGAATGTCATTTAAATCTGTATTAACATTAATTTAGGCTATTTCTATTAGGCCAAGAAAATAAATTGTTTGGGTGCCCTCCAATGATTTTTTTTTTGTTAAGTATTGGTCGATTTGAAAAAGTTTTTTTTTTATTTTGTTTGTTTGAAGACAATTTACAGAACTCATGAGGTAAATAATACTTACAGTAGTTGGGGATGATGAGCCAAAGAGCATCTGATCATATTTCACATCTTTATTTATAATCCTACTGTGAAAAAAAAAAGGAAAAAAAAGTTCAGGTCGGGCCATTTCTAGACAGTCAGTCAAATGGTAGAGGGTATCCAAACAATGTAGTCCATCAAAAATTGTTCAACACAGATGGCGACATTTCACAGTTTTAATCATCACATCATAATATTGTTGCACAAAATCTGAGATCAAGTCAGTGGGCAGTTACATGTAAGTACCAAAATTTATATTGAATCTAAAGCTGTTAGGCAACTTGGATTTCTTCAATTAGCCTGTATGCCTATCATTTTGTTTGTATTTGTAGATCTATATAGGTATATCACCCAAATAATATTGGATGATTAGACCAGCAAATGCTATCACAGACCATAGAGATACAAATAAACAATCTCTCTGCATACATGTATACCAGTTTTATTTTAGGTTTGTTTTGTGTTTTATTTTTTTTTTTTATTTAGGGTTTTCATAAATTTATTTTGCTTTTGCCAAGGTCACGATTGTTGTATTGTAGAAAGTTAGACTTTGGTCTTAATAATCAATCTGATTCGGTCAAAATAAAATCCTACTTGTGTATCTTCTTTCTTTAGAGAAATTTAACAGTTAGGTTAAATAAAACAGGATGCAGCCCTCCCCTGCATAGCACACACACACATAATTATTACCTGGCCCGTTCTCCCCCCCCCCCCAGCCCTCCCCTGCATAGCACACACACACATAATTATTACCTGGCCCGTTCTCCCCCCCCCCCCTTTCCCTAGTTCATGGACCCAGACTTTCCTAATATTTTAGAGGTAAATCTATAGTTTTTGACAGATAAATCAGTCTCTTTTTATCTGGATTACCTCTGCTAAGGCAAGACATGACAGATTTTTCTGTCAGAGTTTATCGAGACTACCATATAACTGAGCTCCAGTGTCCGGCCCCTTATAGCAGTTTTGCTCTTCCACAAGCCACATTTCAAGTTAATTTTAACATCATTACGTAGCCAAAATTCTCAGCTTTCAATTGATGTGCATAACCTGATGAAGAGCGCCTACATATTTGCGTAACATTCGATGATTGCCGTAGGACATGGAGGCCTAGAAACCAGCCCCCTGGCAGCCTCATTAGAGAATTTGTTGAACTGAAGCATATGTGTGCTTCTATACGCGCGCGTATTTAACATTAGGGCGCACCATAGGCAAACTGCACAAGACTTGGGGGCTGGATGCTGGGTACAGGCCGGATACAGGTGCTCATACAGTAGTAGTATGAGTAAGAGTCATCTAAGACCCCATTTACACCAGCCGAAAAGGCCGGCCTCAGGCCGGCCTTTAGCTTGGTGTAAACATAAAGGAGGCCTCAGGCCGGCCCGAATTTTGGACCACCTCTGGAGGTAGTCTGAGGCCGGCCT
>BQKZ01009137.1:6496-19689 GCA_036244855.1 Temnopleurus reevesii
CTAGCCGTGGCGCAAGTCTATATCCCCCATTATACGATAATGTGTATTGTCGTTTATCTGGTAGTTGTAAAAGAGATAATGTGTATAGGGATGGACAGACAGTGTGGATGGGTTTAAGGAATATTGGATGCATTGATAATAGGAAAGACAAGAGAGACCCTAGTGTTTCGGTGTGTGCTTGTGCAGAGCGTGATACAGGGTAAGCATTGTGTGACTACATCACACATAGCATTGTTACTTCCTACAGCCTAGGGTAAGGCAAAAACAATGCAGTGTGTCACGTAGTGAAAGGTTGCATACTCTGTATCATGCTCACACAGAAAGCTTAGGGTATGTACTTTCAGACTACGCTAAAAGACCGCTACAGCTCCGCTCGGCCGATGTGACCACACCTTTATATCGTGACCTGTGCCAACGGAATTACATGTAGGTGAAAGTCGCAAGAGCCCATTTTCTCTTTAACGGGCTGAAGTGATTTTGGGCTTCAAATATTTTTCGAGAAAAGAACCAGCTAAAAGTAGGATCTTTTAATAGAAAGCAGAATCACGCGTTCGCAATTTTAGGCTGAAGGCTGACGAATTGGGATAATAGGAAAGCTTATACGTGCAGCACGAAAGCGAGTTATTCATTTCGCAAAGGTACCTTCTCTAGGACGAGAAGGCGACATTTAAAAACTTGCCTAGGCGCCTTGTCGATGTCTTAAACTAGGCGTCAAGGCAAGTTTATACAAGTTGTCTTCTTGAGTTTGTACAAGTCGCCTTCTTACATTCTCGTTTTAAAAAAGGAGTCAAGGCTAGTTTGTACAAGTCGCCTTCTTAAATTCTCGTCTTAAACAAGGGGTCAAGGCAAGTTTACACAAGTCGCCTTCTTAAATTCTCGTCCTAAACAATGAGTCAAGGCAAGTTTTTCACAAGTCGCCTTCTTAACATCTCGTCCTAAACAAGGAGTAAAGGCGAGTTTTCACAAGTCGCCTTCTCGTGTTTTCATCCCAGAGAAGGCACCTTGGCGAGTTTAACAACTAGCCTTTGCGCTGCACGTACACACTTCCGTATTTCTTCAATTCCAATAGAGGGGGCTTTAAAAGAAGAGTCTACCCCAAAATAATGGGGTTTTTAGCAGAAACAGAAAACAAATCATGAGTAAGACAAAATAATTTTGAAGAAAATCGGACAAGTAATAAAAAAGCAAAATATGGATTTTTAAAGATTTGAAAAAATGAGCAAATCAGTGAAGATTTTCAGACCTGTTGCCAATTTGATGACATCATGGGTGCACTACTTACCATACTTGTCTTTACATTTATGGTTTAAAATTCATCATTTCTACAGAAGGATACAAAGTTTCTATAAATATAAACATGCAAATAGGTGATCTACATATCTATCATTATTATATACTTTAGTTAAAGTTTTGAGGAAATTATACTTTTTGGGGAAAAGTAACATGTTGTAACGTTGATATGAATATAATAGATGGTGTGTTGTGCACCAATGACGTCATCAATTGCCAATTTGTCTAAATATTGAAACATTCATAACATTCTTATTATCGTTGTTGGCCTTTTCTCAAACTTATTTTGCGTCGTTGATCTGATTTTTCTGCTCCTGTTGAAGAAATATAATTTTGGGCTAGAATCTTCTTTTAAAGCTTTGTTACAGTGAAATACACTAGGGATCATTAATAAAGGCTTATTCTTTATGAGTATGGTCCTGGAGGTGTAGCCTATATAATACTTTTGGACCCATTTCCGTTGATAAAATGTTGAAATCATTGAAATCAGAAAAATGCAATTTTCCGATTCACCCCCCCCCCCACGTAGTCCATTGCGTGGGGTCGTTTTCGTGAGCGAGTGCACTTATTTTGCTGTGACGTCATGAGTTAGCTTTGATCAGCTGTTGTACGCTCGTACACATAAATCCAGTACCATTAATATGTCTTTTAAACTGTGATATTTAAACTATTTCAAACTAATTTGTCAAATAAACAATAAAAGCAATCAAATCGTCTCTAAATTTCTCTGTTGGTTTAAAGCTGTATTATTGAGTTAAATGGTGGCGGTAGCTTCCATCTCTGCGTGGGGTCCGATGCTGAACATGACGTCACCACGACTTTCATTGCTCCCTTGTCTGTCATTTGCATACCGAGACATCCCACGTGAACACCATGGGATAATTGCTTGGTCTGTGAACCAGCGAAAAATGTGACATTCATGGTTAAAGTTTCAAGATTCAAGATTCAGTTAATTTAATTGAATCATGTAAAAGAAAAACAAATAAAACTGCAAACAATACAAGAACAAGGTAAAAATATACATGTAGATAAAGATAGAAATATGATAATGACACAACTTACGGAATTATTCCATTTCCAGAACTGATTTCCTTTAGTCCTGTGACACTCAAACAAGGATAGACCGCCTTCTCTGCCTGTGTAATCAAGACACTTGTGGTCCTGCCTCAGTTCACCCCTTTCTGTGAACTCCCATAGCTGCAAAAAAAAAAAAATAAATAAAAAAAACATAAAAACTACGAATTTCATGACTATCAATATACAATGTACATACACTTAGGAATAAAGGTGCAACATTTCACCAATAAAGAAGCAAACGAATCGTCGCTGGTTTTACGAACTGGTCTACTAGCGAAGTGTAGTTACACGAACCAGTCGTTACAGTCGTAGCAATTCAATTGAAATAAATGCTATTTAAATAACATGAATTTCAGTGGTATGCCATTGTAGTTGACGCTATGTCGGGGTTTCTACATGTTCAAGCAGCGGCCCCCGTATTTAAAGGCCGGTTTGTAAAATCGCCGACGAAATTTAACAATGAGAGCACCTTTGTGGGTGCAATATTGCACCATTTGTGGAAATCGGACCACAAAAGATATGGTTTTGCACTCCGCAAAGTACTCGATGATCTAAACCCGCACTTATAAGGATGTGGGATAACTTTAAAGGCGATGCGACATGACGTTTAGAGGGCGCAAACTTGTGGCAACCTGTCCGCGGCCATTTTGATTACGAAGATTGGCGAACAGAAAAATCATGGCATTTTTAGTCTCGAATAGCGAGTGAGCAAATTATATTTCGCTAGCTCACAGCCCGGCAATCGGATACGTGTGCGTTTCGTACATTTTTAGAAAAATCTAAGCCGAAGAGGGGAGGAATCAAAGTTACATGCGACGACAAGATGGATCGGAAAGTCGTACGAAGTGTTCCGAGTTTATGAGCTCAGCAAGGTGCATAAGCAAGGAAATTTTCCAATATCGTTGTTGCCAATATGCAACACGCCGTCCGTGCGCGCACGCAACCGGAACTCATGTCGATCATGACGCTCTAACTTTAACACGATATAAACTATTTTCGAAAAAATAAAGTCGGTCAATGAACAATAGATCCGTTCGCCATGAATTGAAATGTGCGGACGCAACAATCACGAGCCGGTTCCGATTTGAATAGCATTACAAAGGAGCATTGAATTGGTGTTCGAATTCATTTTACGGAAATGATTCATATCATGTTCTTTGTTCTAAAACAGCGCCTTATCCGAACGTGCCACGCTCCCATGTATTCAAGATTCAATTTATTCACATCTCTTCAAAAATACATAAAATAACAAATTAAAAGCAGAAAAATAACACAAGACAGAGTAGGTATAGAATTGTGAAAAGGAGTGAAATGTGGAGGATGTGGGATATTAACAAAGGCCATTGACCTGTCAAAGGTTAATCCCCAAATTTACCACACTTCAAATCGTATTAACGATGGCGAGTTCAAAATATATCGAACGACTTCATATCATAACACAGTGTCTGCATTTGCTTTTGGCTGGAACTCCCATGTCAGAGTTCCGGAGGGGGGGGGGGGGATTTAGAATAACACGGGCGATAATTGGCTATAGACCAGTTTCGTAATATATACAAATGTTATGCACGCTTCTTTGTCAAACGCACAATGACCAACTATTTGTTCATCTGCTATTAAATAATGACATTTGAATAGAAGGAATGTGGATAGCACGCAGTGGTTGTTGGTAGGTTGGTCAAGCTACAATGTTTGTTCAACCTAGCAACGTTAATGTATGCAAGTAGCATTCTGACTATTGTACTCCCATTATTTTCTGACTGTGGAAGACATAGTTTGATTTGTGGTAGACCTGAATAAATTTGAATACATTACGAAAGTGGTCTATTGGGGAGCACTGATGGGGGCGCCGGCGAAATGTACAACTTCTATTTTGCTCGTCAGCTTCTTAAAGGAGGGGAGGGGAGGGGAGGGGAGCGGGGGAGTGTGGCAAAATTTGAAGTTGGTCGATGACCCCCCCCCCCCCCCCCCTCGAGTCTTCATCAAGTCAGTCTGAGGTGGTGTTGTTCAAAAGTTGCAATTGATCGCAAATCAACTGCAAATCAGTTGCAAAATGTAACGCGCGTTTTCATTCGCACACGGTATGCTCTTCTAGCAAGACGCGCATGAAACAACGATTTTGATTGGTATGTTCCGATCAACTGCAACTTGCGATCAATTGCAACTTTCGAACAACACCCCTAATCTGTTATAAATGGCATACACTTTGGAAACAGTGATAAAACCAGATTGTTCATTATTAGCACCGATGTGAATGCTCAATTTTTCAACCTGCATCGCAAATTGACTTTCCTACTAAATAATAATAATAATAATAATAATAATATGAATATTTATATAGCGCCGATATCCGCCAGGCTCTAACGCTCATGGCGCTCAACAGAAAACAATAATTTACAGAGACATAATTGAACTACTAATTTACACAAATATTTCTATAAATGACCCCGATAGAATAATATAAGTTCAAATGCAAAGAATCACTTTTTTTGTCTCCACTTTTTCTTTTTTTTGTCTCCACTTTTTACTGTATACCATAGCTTTCGCACTGTAAAAAAAATCTTGGTCCTAAAATTATTACAGATCAAAATGTACAGCAATCTACATTTAGAAAATGAACATGGTTAACACCAAACAGACTTTGGGGGTGTTGCTCAAAAGTTGCAATTGATCGCAAGTTGCAGTTGATCGGAACGCGCCAATTAAAATCATTGTTTCACGCGCGTCTTGTTAAATGCGCATACCGTGCGCGAATGAAAATGCGCGTTGCAATATTCAAAGTTGCAGTTGATTTGCAGTTGATTTTGAGCAACACCCCCTTAGATATATAAACATAATTGAATCAGCATGATTCGATGCTAGAGATGATTTAGCACTTATGTGGTAAGTATGGATGCAGAAACGCAACGGTGTTAAAATAAGCACCATCTTTTTCCAGTGTAGGCCTACTATACCTATCCATTTAGGCGATACCGGTCCACATTCACTTTTGCACAACGTTTTAAGAGCGTAAATATAACGATAATTAAATCAGTGTCTATGTGATAAGACTGGGTGCAGAATCAAATCGGTGTTAAAATAAGCACCATCTTTTTCCAGTGTTGGTCTATCATACATACCCATTTGGGAGAAATTGGCCCACATTGACTTGCCAATAGTTTCGTATATTGTTCGCTCACAAGGCACACTTGTAAAACAGGATTTTGAAACTGTAATAAAAAGAGAGAAATAAACAAACAAACAAATTCGTACCACACATTTAACATACCATATTTATGACATCAAAATTAAAGACAAATCTACAACAGCTCATTAATACATTTTCCCATGAAGAAGACATGGAAGGTAGAACCGTTTGCTTCAAGTGTATCAACGGCAAATAACAAGTTGCAGTGGTCCCAAGAGTATTGACATTGCATTTTTTTAAACAATTTTTTGTTGACTGGCAACTAAATCATATGTATTAGCACCGATTTCTGTTTCATATTGCTACACTACACAGTTATGCAAACGGCAAAAAAATGCTCACCCTTTGAGTTCCACTGACAGCTCTGCATGTTTTGAATGAGAGCATGGGATATTCAGTCTATATGTCCAACTTACTGGCTCGTATTCTGATAGCGAGGATTAACTGAACACAGGTCTAAGTCACTGTCATGTAGACTTTTGGTTTAACTTTCCAATGGCCCGGGTCTTAATAATAATGACTTTAGTCCCGGGTAATGTTAAACCTCGCTATCGGAATACGCGCTACTGGTTTTTAAACAAGTATTGTATTGTATTGTATTGTATTTATTTTCCGATTCAAATAATAAAAAACACAAAAATACAAACAAAATGAATTATACAAATACTTACAAATATACATGATAAAACAAAAATATGAATCGGCTGGATATCCCATTCAGCAGTGCCAGGCACGACACTACTGGTCTTCCATGGGATCCAGGTGAAACATAAAAGAAGAGGTAGAAGAATTATACATTGGCAAACAAACAAGATAACAATAAAAGAAACAATATAATCGAATTACAGAAATTACAGAATTATTCTAAGTTGTAAATCTTATACTTATTAAAGTGTAAATCTTATACTGGTTTATTTAGGAAACGTAATTATTACAACAATGGTATTACACCATTGTTGTTTTCATGTAGTAATGGTATTATCAAAGGATATACTGCTAAATGAAACCACAATGAAAGTTCCACGGCGCCTCCATAATCCTCGATAGAAATTATTTCCATGTCGATAGGATGACCTTTGAACTGACCACTTCTGTATTGTGCTAAAATTAATTTATGTTTGCCCCAATAGGAATTCTACATTCAGCTGTTAACAGAATTAATGAGAGTACAATCAGTATGCATTTTGTTCAATTTGCATTAACCAACGTTGCTAGGTTGGACAAACATTGTAGCTTGCTCAACCTAGCAATAACCATTACAATTCACATTAGTCTGCTTTCGCAAGTCGATTCCAAACAACACAGGACGTAAAATTCATGTTCGTGCGCAACATTTCGTGTGCAAAACGGTAAAATCTCCTGAAATCCAGACCCGTTGTCTGGTGATCCTGCGTTGTGGATCGACGTACAACGTGAGATTGCTTGACAACCGATCAGCCAATCAGCGATTCCGTAACCAACGTTCATTCAGTGAACTGATCTAGTATGTACTGCCGCGTTCGGTAAAAAAATAAAACAATTAAGAGGCAACACAGAACGTTAGTATGTTAGACGAAGAACGGTCATGACTGATTGAATTTTGGCCGAAGCTACGCTCGCGTTGCTCGAAAAGTGAAAGCCTCGTATCCCCTCCATTGAAGTACGGTGATTTGTTACCAGAGGCAGATTGCTTGAAACTGTCTTAGCTATCCTCTTCTTGCTAAGACGTCTTGTCTTCTTGTGCTACCCTCAACCAGGGGCCAATTGCACGAAATGGTCTTAGCTATCCTCTTCTTGCTAAGACGTCTTGACTTCTTGTGTCGACCTCGTAACATAGACTTTAGCGTCGATACGCCTATGTTAAGAAGGTTGCGCAAGAACGTAAGACGCCGTAGCATAAAGAGGATAGCTAAGACTATTTCGTGCAATTGGCCCCTGGTTAACAATATTTTACTATGATACATCTGATAGAGAATCGTGCATTAAATTCGACTGCCTTACGAAAGTGGTATGTTGTTGCTATGTCGGGATCTATTTGTCTTAGGAACGTCGGGCCGGTAATGATCCTTTATTGACGAAGAATAAAGGCCCGGACACACCAAACACGGCACGGCATAACGGCACGATATTTACGCAGTATCTTGATTGTTATTGGTCAGCGCGCTCCTCCGCGTAAAGGATGTTCAACAATTGGCCAATCACATGGGATATAGCGCGTAAATACTGTGCCGTTATGCCCTGCCGTGTTCGGTGTGTCTGGGCCTTCAGGGCAACTTACATAGCCGAAAATACTGCCTTTCCGTGGCCACGTCGATTCCGGGAAGACATTCTGGAGGTACCACTGAAATGATTGACACCCAAGCTTCCGCTTGATCTCGCGCCGCTCCGTGACGTCACCCGCGTCCGCGCGCTGCGCATGCGGGTTCAACTGGTAGTAGAACGCGCGCGCGTGCTCGTCAAGCCAGACATCAACGAGCCGCTTGGTGTTAAGGTAGAGGTAGTTGCTCTGGCTGTATGGCGGAGCGCGGCGGAAGATGTGGCCTACGTGCGAGCACACCATGGTGTATAGGGCGCCACCACACATCCATGTCTGGAGAGAGATGAACAAGACCACGAGGGTTTAGGGCCCTATTGCATAAAAAGTTGCGTTTAAACGCAAGTCAGAAAATTTAACGCAACTCCATTTTCAACCAATCAGGAGCACGTATTTAGGACTTGCGTTTAATTTTCTGAGTTGCGTAACTTTTTGTGCAATAGGGCCCTGATTTGATTTTATTTATGCATTCAAATAGCGTAACATACAATATTATATGAATAGTGAATGGTCTACCACTATATTGGATTACGTGCACATTTGTTGCACCAATGCCGCACACCGAGGTACAAGGACGTGAACGAGAGATAATTTAGTTATTTGGAGTTCATACAGTCAAGCAATGGTGTTTCAATAGAGCATGAACTGATACGTGCCTATACGGTTGTTAGGACCATCCGGGGATTTTTTTTTAGTACGTAAGTGATCTCGCGCAGTGTAAACAATGCGCGCATCCGATGAACTAGAAAAATACCCGGATGATCCTCTCGGATATGAATAACCGTCAAGGCACGTATTATAGTAGTAAAGAGATCCCTAGTTCTGACAACTTTATGCCACATGACATTACATGCGAAATTTGCCTATGTCAAAATGAAATCAGCGCGTGCTTGAACATTCCTGTTGTTACGTATGTATTACAATTACGTATGTATTACAGTGAACAGTCAGTATCTATACCGTGGGTTAAAGCCCAAATAAAGTTTTGATGAAATCGAATATTTTTATCGCCAAATTTTATCTTCAAATCTATATAAAATGAAATATAGTATCATGAACATGTTGCACAAAATATTATGCGATAATGAACGAGTTTTGGGAAAAGCTATAACCTTAATGTGTGCAAAATATCCCCCGACACCAATTCAATATATTCTTTCTTGATAAAGAATAAGTTCTCATGCACAGAATTAGATGAAAATTTCAGAATTTTATTGCTGAGTATATACATTTTTATCATTCTATTGTTAAATCTTGGAAATAACTCTGTATATGCCCGATAACAAGCAAAATATTGTTATAACTAAGAGAGGGCTATAACTTTTTTTAAAGGTCAAATTCAAATTTTCAAAAAAATCAGTTCGTAAAAAAATATGTTATGGTCTCAAAATGATATAAGAATTATTAGTCATGATAAACATATCCAAAATTCACAGTTCTTAATCTTTACCAAAACTATACTTGGGCTTTAAGTGAACAAGTATCACAACACGAAATATAGACACCCTTTTCACTATTACGTATAAACGTGAATAGTAAAACTACTTACTGGGCAGTTGTATAATAAGTTCACATCTAATTTAGATATAAATGTATATATGTCTCCCCCTCGTTTTTTAAAACATTGTCTAAATTTTTCTTTTAAACATCGTCCAAAAAAAGTGGATTCAGTTTACCTTAAAAGACAATTCCATATTTTCAGCTCCCCATATCTGAAACCCAGGGTCATACATGCCGATATCCATGAAGTAACTCCTATCGATAGCAAAGAGCCCGCCCGCCATCGTCGGTGATCGTACAGGCAATGTGGGGTCAAGAGTTATGGCTTGTATATCCATGGGTTGTATAGCTGTCCATGTAAAGAGCAACGACCAACCGAAACTACCGATCTGTATAAAAATAATGATAATGATAATAATAATAATAGTAATAATAATAATAATGATAATGATAATAATAATAATAGTAATAATAATAATAATGATAATGATAATAATAATAACTCTACTCACCTAATCAGAGGCACGAGACAGGTTATTTAATATTATTACCCGACCATAGCACAGCTGCCACGTAGACGCTTTTGCATTAAGATATATAAATTCCTACCGGTGCCCATTCCCCTCACCTGGGTTGAGTGCAGCACAATGTGGATACATTTCTTGCTGAAGGAAATTGACACCATGGGTGAAATTTGAACCTACAACCCTCGGCTTGAAGGGCAAGAGATAGAACCCTTTTTTCCCCTTTTTTTTAACCGGTATTATGATTAGACAGACCACCTGTGCGGTTTGAAACACCTGTATAAAGCGCCTTATAAATGTAATTATTAATATTATTATTAACCACTGCACTATGACGCCTCCATACAAAAAAGGATGTATGAATATTGACGTTCATGTGTGGAATGGAAGAGATTAATCTTGATGAATGCAAACAACATGTATGAAGAAAGAACACGATATAAACTATTTCCGAACAGTTAAGTGGGTCACAAAGAGTAGAACCGTTAGCCTTGTATTCAACTATGCAGACACAACAATCGCAAGCCGGTTCCGATTTGAAAAGTTTCACAAGGGACCATTGAATTTGCGTTCGACTTAAATTTTGGAAAATAGTTTATATCTGTTAAAGGTAATCAGTTATCTCACAATGTTTTTTTTCGGCTTCTATTTGAACGAGACACAACTTGCCTTCCAAAACCGGCTACAAACTAATTTAGTGGAACCAGATTTCGATAACTATATTTGAACGGTATCTTGGTTTACATTTTCGTGTCTGAAACCAGCCCTGTCTATAGCATTTGCATAAAAGCACTAATATAATGGCTGATGGAGAGTAAAAAAAATATAACATAATAATAATAGATGGCATTTATATAGCGCACGTATCCACCACCTTGTTGAGCGCTAAAGGCGCTTTGCATCATTATTACCCTGGCTTTAGCCCGGCAGTCACCAGTCCATTTGGCATTTCAAGGAATAAATACTCCTGCCAGGTACCTGTTCACCTCACCCGGGGTCGAGTGCAGCACAAAGTGGATGAATTTCTCGCTGAGGGAAATTGACATATACATTACCATAGGAAGTCTGTTGTTTCCTTTGAAAGAGAGGTCTTTTGCATCTAATGAGTCTATCACAGGCGTAACGACGTTTCTCCTGAATCAGATAGATGACAAAATCACCGTGAGCAGAAGGGACAAAGGCTTTGGACAAATTAAACAACCTTTATTTGTATTTTGTATATTAACTGCACGGCCCCATTGAAAAACAGCATGTGCTGAACTGGGTTTTTAACCGTGTTTGAATTAATGTATCAAATCAAATCAAATTTAAAGTCAGGGCGTCATGATCGACATGATTTCCGGTTGTGAGTGCGCACGGACGGCGCGTTGCGTATTGGCAACGACGATATTTGAAATTGCCTATCTTACGCACCTTGCCAGATCAGAAACTCGGAACACTTGATTCGTATACGACTTTCCGATCCGTGTTGTTGTCGCGTGTAACGTTGATTCCTCCCCTCTTCGACTTTGATTTTTTTTAAATGTGCGAGCTCGCGAAATATCACTTGCTCACTCGCTATTCCAGATAAAAAAAAATCCCGTAATTTTTCTGTTCGGCAATCTTCGCAATCAAAATGGCCGCGGATAGTTTGCCACTAGTTTACATCCTCTGGCCGTCATGTCGCCCCGCCTTTAAGCGTTATTAATACGTATACATGGACAGGAATGAAATTCCCATCCTTCTAATTCCGTGGAAGACTGTTGAACAAGAGTCGCACCTGGGACTTTCTTTTGTGATCATGAAGCTCTTGTGAATGCTTCAAGGGATTTGTTTCCTTTGACCCATCACCTTGTCCCTTCTGCTCACAGTAAAGCCCCGGTCACATATAGGGCCCCAGAAGCAACACGATTCAACACGACTCTTTGTTCTGAGGCAGTTAACTGTGAATTAAAAAGAGTTGTGTTGACTCGTGTTGGTTCCGTGCCTCTATGTGACCGGGGCCTAAAATGGTAAGCCAGTAGTTACGGCGGGTTTTTATGGAGATGGGACAATTTGTCCTTGTTTTCACGATGTGACGGGAGCCAAAGGGTACTGTTGCATGATAACAAAGAAATCCCGACATAGCGCGAATCAACGGGCATTCTAATGAACAACGTGTTAATTCTATTCAAGGACTCGTTTACGTGGATTTGTAACTCATTTGGTTTGACAATACCCTCTTGCTCCCGTCACTTCTTGAAAACACGGACGAATTTATCCCTTGTGTCGATCTGGGATGCGGTTATTTGTCGAAGCGAAACTGAGGGCAGATAGCGCAAGGATCACGGGCGACGAGGAAGTGATAGCTTTTTGAGAGAACCGAAAAGTTGCTTTTTTGCTTTTTTTCCAATTTTTAATTCAACTTTATTTTACCCAAGCAATTAAAAAACATGATAACAAAGTAAAACCATATTTGTTCATGAACAATACTTTTTTATTTTCAACCTCAAAGCTTGTTGGAGACTTGGCCACCATGACAACAAATGCTGTTCACAACCTGGAATGCAATTCCAGTTTAACACAAGCATAATTTTATTAAAGGAATAGTACTGTAATGTACGTTTGTAAATTTGGGCAATATAAGCATACCGTGAAGTTTGATCATCACCATCATCATCATCATCCTCATCACCACCACCACCATCATCATCATCATCACCAGCACCATCATCATAATCATCACCACCACCATCATCATCATCACCATCATCATCATCATCATCATCACCATCATCCTCATCATAATTATCACCATCATCATCATCATAATCATCGTCATCACCTTCATCATAATCTATCATCATCATCATCATTATCATCATCATCATCATCATCATTATCATCATCATCATCATCATCATCATCATCATAATTATCATCATCACCTTCATCATAATCTATCATCATCATCATCATCCTCATCATTTCGTGTCATTACGCAACCATTTCACAATGTATAGTGTAAACAAGAGTCACGTCATCCACAACTGTCAGGGCCCTCTTGATAAAGAGTTGTAGCATTGGAGCTCAGAACATAAATGAGGCATAGTCTGAGAGCCATGTCAACACACCCATACCCTACAGAGCTATCAATGTACCCTCACTTTAACATGTTTACCTTTTCACCTTCCTATCCTCAATCTAATCAAACTACATAAAAATGTGTCACAACTTTTGACTAACTGGACAGATTTTAATGGAATATAAGCCATTCTTTGGTTTAAAAATCTGTTTAGGAGTATGGGTAAAGATATATGCGAAAGGTGGTCATTTGGGGGATTGTGCTTTTTTTTGGGGGGGGGGG
>BQKZ01009142.1:0-15404 GCA_036244855.1 Temnopleurus reevesii
ACTGTGATTCTTTCTTGGAGACCGGTTAACAAGCAGCCACCTGCTACCAAAGAAGAACAGCCAGCGGGGTATGTAGATAGTTATAGATACACAGATGGATAGATGTATGGATAGATGAATAGATAGCAATTTTGTGATTTAAATGCCCTTCGTACAGAAAGTCAATGTTCCAAGATTGAGAGGCAAATTGATTAGTGCGCTACCTACATTCAGAGAGCTGTATTACTCACCCATTATTTTCCATTTGTAATGAATTGAAATGTAATATGTAGAATGCAAATATCTTAGAAACTTTTTAGGTGTTTTGCAAGAACACAATATAATTTGTATTCAATATTTGAATGAAAATGACTCAGCCTCCTATGAATTTCAAGCTCCCCAGTAAAATACATGTAATAAAGAAATTTGAGATTTTAAAGACTTGAAATTTGAAAAGGTTCATTAAAATGGCAGATGGCAGTCTTGGAGCTGAATTGCATACAATAGATAAAAGTAACATGTTCAGAAATACTTTAGTATAACAATTTTTCAATGTAATGTTTTTTGTTTAGCGTCACAAGTCTCAGAGCTTTGCGGATACTGGTGCTATATAACTATTCGTATTATTATTATTGTTATTATTAATATCTTTACTTGCGCATTCTCAATACAAACACGATCTAATATACCTCCTCTTTGATGCAGCCAAAACCTACGCATGACTTACTAACCATGCAAACAAGACCCTGCGACTCAAGAACTCTGTATTCTTGTCAATATTCCTGAAAGGTTGTCTACTGTGCCATTAGATAATAATTTTGTAATAATAATTATGTAATAATGTGTTTTCGTCTATTTTCTATCCAGGCAAAAGAGGAGTAACATTACACCCATCACCTTCCCCGAGGGGTCCACCCCGGCCAAGAAGAAGGCCCAGAACAGGGGCGGAGGAGGCGGTGGAGGAAGGGGGCAGAGGAAGGGGAATAGGGGCATGTATGCACCCCCAAGTGGAAAGTACAGTCAGAAGGCTGGCTCTGCTCCAGGAGGTGGCGATGCGAACTATGGAGATAATTATGGTGCGTTAAATGTTCTTATATTCTGCATAGAGCATGATGGGAAGTGATGGTGATACTGATGATGATGATGATGATGATGATGATGATGATGATGATGATGATGATGATGATGATGATGATGAAGATGATGGTAATGGTGGTGGCGGTGGTGGTGATGGTATTGATGATGATTATAATGATGATGATGACGATGATGATGATGATGAATATGATAATGGTGATGGCGGTGGTGGTGATGGTATTGATGATGATGATGATGGTGAGGATGTCGATGAGGATGATGATAAGAATGATGATGATATGATGACGATGATTATGACGATGATGATGATGATGGGTGGTGATGCTAATTATGGAGATAATTATGGTGAGTTAAATGTTCTTATATTCTGCATAGAGCATGATGGGAAGTGATAGTGATACTGATGATGATGATGATGATGATGATGATGATGATGATGATGATGATGATGATGATGATGAAGATGATGATAATGGTGGTGGCGGTGGTGGTGATGGTATTCATTGATGACGATGATGATAATGATCATGATGATCTTATCTTTGGCAGGAGGCAACCAGAGGTATGGCAACCAACGAGGGAGGGGTGGCTACCGACGAAACCGAGGACGAGGGAGGGGTCAATACTACNGGTGTGTCGCCTGAGCGAGACGCGTACGTACGCGCGCGTTTAAGCTTCATGAATATTCATTACATGATCATTTTCAACATGGCGGATTGAATCTGGAGCTAAATGACACTGATTTCAACTTTTCTATGAACGTTTTTGATATGAATACGGGGGATATTTGTAAGTACATTCATTGTAATAATAGCCGTAATAATCACAAAGTATGGTAGACCTTTTTAAAACATCAAATGTTCGGTATTTTGTCCATGTTATAGACATTTTCTTGAGTGTCGTTCCCTTTGCCGAGTGAAATTTGTCACCGTTCGGTGCGTCTGTACACAACTTAATAGGGCGAGATTCGGACTTTAAATGGAGGGGGTCATGGAACGAGGAACGAAGTGTAACACCCCCAGAATGAAGAGGCCGGAGCCTTCGGACTACCATCTAAGATGCAAAATTTACAGTAGCTTGACCACAAAATATCAAGGAATCGAATGGTAGGGCCTATGTCTGCTTACTTACAAATTTGATGATTTCTGTCTGAAAATTGGAAGGATTCATTTCGAAGTTCAGTGTCGCAAGACCCTGTTTTTCTGCAATTGTTTTTTCCTATTTAGGCAAATAAACAACGCTCTTTACGATGGTGATGTTAGATTTGCAATATTTCATCGATTTTGTAGAAATTCATGAGATGTAATCATGTACAAATTAATATGATGCGCAAATTAATGTGACAGCACCATACACAAAAGAGGGCTCAGGGCCCAAAAGAGACGTGCACTTGGCTAGCTTTTATACTTTATGCCATGCCCATAGTATGGGCATCCTCCTCTGCGCCAGGTTGCTCATCTGCGCCTCAATGACATACGTAATGTAACTCGCACACTCAGTGAAATCAAGATTTTTTCCCGAAAATCTGACTTACCCGCGTGTAAAGTGAATGGAGTGCAGAGAAGGGACCCAAATATTTTGAACTGCAAAAATGAGAGGGCTGCCTGCGTATCTCCGACACCACAGATCACGCAGTTCTCCAAAACTGGAGGAACTTAACAAACAAAGAAGAAGAAGGTGTATAAAAACAGTATATTTCATCTAATATGACATTTTTCCTGGTCAGATTTTGCCGAGATATTTCTCACGTATAATCTTTAGTATATTTGCGATAATATAGTTTTCATTTCATAATTTAACTTAATTCTTGACAGATTTGTTGAGACGAATTGACAACATTATCAGATTAAGATTTAATTGGATATTCATTGACTTGATGCATTTTTCAAGCGTAAAGTGTAGGTGCGCAGATGTACGACCTCCCATCATAGTTCATACTACGAACTTTACTTTAATCCGTCAATGCTGGTAGGACTGAGACTTGAGGTGGCTTTTCCAAAAGATTGCCACATCTTTTGACGCTATTGCACTTTCGTGTCCAGCGGCACTGCCGCTGGTGTAGCCTACACACGAAGCCGAAGGGACGTTTAAAAAAGGAGGCATCTCCATACTCACGGCTGGATACGAGAGTGCATAATTAGCAACCATCTTTTTGTGTAACAAAGATTATAAAGATTAATGAGGTTCCCAACGGCTGACGAAATTCACGCAATTCGAAATAGATAGTCCACCCCTCCATAGACTTGCATTTATTTCATCAGGGGCAGGGGACCTCATATTCGGCGATATCAGGCGCCAATGCACTTTCGTATCCAGTGATGTTCATCATCCATTTTTCACCAAACTTCATGAAGATTATAAAAATTATAATAGGACTACCTAAGCCCTATTACATCCGTATAATGCTGATGCTGATGCTGATGCTTATTTATTGATAATATTGGCACTTTTCTCACCTTCAATAATGCCAATTAATTATGATTTAGTTTAAGTTTAATAGGTGGAATCTCTGGCGCTCGTCATGCTCGTGAAGTCGCTGCAGGAAACTGAAGTTATTGCCAAATTTCTGTAATGTTCAGCCGGCCTGATAACCTCATTTCTTATACGGTACAAAACAGCGCATGTCAAGTGGCCCTAAAGACGCAGCACATAAGCAGCACATAAGCAACTAGCTGGTCACTGCATCCAAAAGTTCATTAAGTATTTCTCGTCAATGCCAGAGCAGGCTATCAATGCTCTTTATCATCATTTTTTTTTATCACTTTGATTTTTCTTTCAGCATGAGAAATCCTAAGTGCAGTCGGTTGGAATGCACCACAGAAGCAACTAGCTGGTCAGTTCATCCCAAGGTTCTTCAAGTATTTCCCGATTATGACAGAGCCCTCTAGTATCAATGCTCAGCTCGATCTTTGTCATCATTTTTTATCGCTTTGATTTTTCTTTCAGCATGAGAAATCCTACGCCTCGATCCTAAGTGCAGTCGGCGGGGATGCACCTCAGAAGCAACTAGCTGGTCAGTTCATTCCGAAGTTCTTCAAGTATTTTCCGTCGCTGGCAGAGCAGGCCATCAATGCTCAGCTCGATCTTTGTGAAGATGATGTCTCCATGGTGAGTACTCTTTAACCCTCTCATTACTGGCTACTTTTTGAGAAAATCACAACTTTCATTTTCAATCCAATTTGTCTGAATTGGAACTCAGACAATACCCCTACTGTTTGTATTCATTAGAAAGCTGCAGTCTCTAGCTTTCCAATGGTATATAACTCAACAGTAGAGGGCAGTAAATAGTGAAACAATAGCAGATTCATTCTTCCTTGCAGACAGTGTTCAATGGCGCCAAAATGCGACTAAGGGACTGAGAGGGTTAAAGCCCAAGTAAAGTTTTAGTAAAAGCGAATATTTTTATCGCCAATTTTTGTCTTCAAATCTATATGAAATGAAATATAGAATCACGAACATGTTGCACAAAAGATTGAACAAGTTTTGGAAAAGCTACAACCTAAAATGTGCAAAATATTTTAGTGTCGTGTCCCCCGACACTAATTCTTTTTTTTTTCTTTCTTGATAAAGGACAACTTCTCATGCACAGAATTGGATGAAAATTTCTGAAATTTATGGTTGTGTATATCTCTTTATCATTATATTGTCAAATCCCTGAAATACTTTGCATAATGCCCTATAACAAGCAAAATATTGTTATAACCAAGAGAGGGCGTTAGATATGATTTAACGGTCAAATTCAAATTTTCAAAAGAATCGGTTCATAAAAAAATATGATATGGTCTCAAAATGTGTATAAGAATTATTCATGTCGTGAAAAACATCCCAAAAATTCACATTTCTTAATCTTTACCAAAACTATACCTGGGCTTTAATGCATTACCATATAATTTTTAATACCAATAGTAATAGCGCAACATTCATATATAATTTAAAACAAAGTGTTTCTACGTGCTCTGTGCATTATTATCCCGCTATAGCAAGGCTACCTTTTGGCGCTCACTACATTCAAGGAATTTATTCATTCCGGCACCCATTTACCTCACCTGGGTTGAGTGCACCACAATGTGGATGAAATCTAAATTAAGGAAATTAACATCATTAGTAGGATTCAAACCTATGACCCTTTGTATAAAAGGTGAGTCAGAACTGCTACACCACAACAAATAATGACCTACCAAAAAAAAAAGAAGAATATATTCAGTTTTTCAAAAACAAATTAGAATACCGTTAATTCAAATAAATTTGACTCAGAAAGAAATGACAATTGACATGCAAATTACAATCCAAAGTGATGTAGTTGTCTTTTGACAGGTGAATACATTGGTTCTTCTGAGACAAGCATGTTTGGATATTGACAGAACAAAATCATCTATTCTCTACGTGTGATTCATTCCTCAGATCCGGAGACAAGCCATCAAAGAGCTACCGAACCTCTGTCGAGACTCCGCCGACCATTTATTACGAATCGCCGATGTCCTGACACAGCTTCTCCAATCGGACGATCTCCCTGAACTCAACATCGTTAGATCAGCCCTCATGGCGCTCTACAACATAGATGCGAAAGGTAGGGTATCTGAAGAAGAATATTATTTTTCTCCGTGATCAATTTTATCACATTTCCTTCTGGAATTAGAATCAAATCTCTTTCTAAATACTACACCAGAAAAGAAAATGGGAAACATCAGCTTGCAAAAATCTTGGTTAAGTTACTGTTAATGTATCCATGGAGGAATTTTTAACTCAAGGTCTGTTCAGGAAAATAATGAGTCAGATACAGGGTCATCAACGAAATAGAGACTGTATTTCTCTGATGGAACTTTTCTTTGTCACAACCAGTATTTCGTTCAGATTTTAAACAGAGCATCACTTCTAGCGACTTTCCGTTCAGGTTTTAATTCTTAACAAGAACTTGAAGTTTTAAATTGACTTGTCATGATAATATTTGGCATGATTTTCATAATTTAAAAAAACATTATCAAGTTATGCGCTATATAAAAATGTTTCATTATTATTATTATAATTATTATTTAGGTACCCTTGGGGGGGGGGGGTTCAATCAGACCGGGCGATCAAGTTCCTCATCAACACAATATAGACTCCACTTCTATTTGTAACTTTCTTTTTCTCAACAAATAGTTGATTTAGTTTGAAAACGGAGTATGACTTCTAACCACTTTTGATGTAAATGATAAATATTAGCAAGAATTCAATGTATTATTTTCCTTTTGTCATTTAGGTACCCTTGGAGGGGTTTTCAATCAGATTTTATCGGGAGAGGATGGCGATCAAGTTCCTCATCAACAAAATACAGACTGCACTTCTTTTAGGAACTTTCTTTGTCAGAACCAGTATTTGGTTCATGGTTTAGTAAACAGAGCATCACTTCTTCAACCACCTTCCATTTAGATTATAATTCTTAATAAGAACTTGAGGTTTCATAATTATTATTTTTATTATTATTATTATTATTATTATTATTATTTAGATACCCTTGGAGGGTTTTTCAATCAGATCCTATCGGGAGAGGATAAAGTCAGAGACCGGGCGATCAAGTTCCTCATCAACAAAATACAGACTCCACTTTTTGATAAATAGAGCATTGCTTCTAACCTCCTTCGATTTGGATGATAATTCTTATCAATAGAATTCAATGTTTTATTTTCCTTTTGTCATTTAGGTACCCTCGGAGGAATTTTCAATCAGATATTATCGGGAGAGGATAAAGTCAGAGACCGGGCGATCAAGCTCCTCATCAACAAAATACAGACTCCACTTTTTGATAAATAGAGCATTGCTTCTAACCTCCTTCGATTTGGATGATAATTCTTAACACGAATTCAATGTTTCATTTGAATTGTCGTTTAGGTACCCTTGGAGGGGTTTTCAATCAGATATTATCGGGAGAGCAGGGCTGCCAAGTCTCCTGGATTCCGCAGGAGACTCCTGGAAATGGGCCACAATAAATGCATGTTTTTGAGCAATCTCCTGGATTATGGAAACATTGATGCCATTAGGTTGTGTGCATTTTATAGACATCTACTGGATTTCTTCCACAATCTCCCTGATTGTTGCTGTTAAATGTTGGTAGCTCTAGGAGAGGATAAAGTGAGTGACCGGGCGATTAAGTTCCTCATCAACAAAATATAGACTGCACTTTATAATTTTAGATCTTTCCTTGTCAAAAAGAGTATTTAGATTATAATTATTAACAAGGGCTTTTCATTTCCATATGAAGGTACTCTCGGAGGAGTTTTCAATCAGATATTATCGGGAGAGGATAAAGTCAGAGACAGGGCGATCAAGTTCCTCATCAACAAAATACAGACTCCACTTTTTGATAAATAGAGCATTGCTTCTAACCTCCTTCGATTTGAATGATAATTCTGAACAAGAATTCAATGTTTTATTTTCCTTTTGTCATTTAGGTACCCTTGGAGGGGTTTTCAATCAAATATTATCGGGAGAGGATAAAGTCAGAGACCGGGCGATCAAGTTCCTCATCAACAAAATACAGACGTTGCCTCCCGACCGCATCCCAAAAGACGTTGAAGATTTCTTGGTTGAGAAGTCCAAAGAGGTCAGTGAGAAATATAATTAAAATAATAATAAAATAAATACAATACATGTAATGTAAATGGCCAACCAATATCGACATTACATGTACTTTTGTTTCAATGACAGACACAAGTTTTAACCCTTATCAGGCCGGGCTTTTTGAGCAATGCCACAGCCCCCCCATCAGATCTCGTTCGTAGAACGCGCGATCGCGACGAAAATTGGCACGTATGATGCTTATGGCGTACTCTACCAGAATGTATGGTTACTTTTTCAAAAAAATTGTTGAAATAATTAAATATGCTAATTTATGTATAAAATAAATTTTGGGCTCTTAATCACTAATTAAATCTCCAATTGAGCTGATTTCTTTTTGAAAATTTGCATTCTCTACGAATTTGTTAAAAAAAGAATTCATTATCGAAATTAATTTCTTATGTATTTCATTGTTTTACGAATTTCTTATGTATTTCTTTGTTTTTTGACCTTTTGTTTTTATTGTTTTTTTTTACTGATATTTGTTGCAGACATTATTTGAGGCAAAATGCTACAAAAATAAATAAATTTAAGCCATTGAAAGTAAAAATATTCAAGTTTTTATGATATATTAGTGAAAACACAATTTGCATTGACTTTGTACACAAAATCATGGTTTTGAGCAATTTTGGGGTTGACAAATTTTTTTCAAATGGGCGTGGTACGAAAACGGTATGCGCGGGCGCGGCGAATTTGGTCTCAAAAGTTGCGCGATACTTGAAAGAAAAAAGTCATGACGCGTCGCGAAAAAATGTTGGTGCGTGTGGGAGATATTTGAAAAATGTTGAGGGGGGGGCGGAATCCCCCCCCCGGCCTGATTAGAGTTAACTTGGGATAATCAAGCACTTGAAAAATGTCTGCACTAGATTTCAACCTGGGCCCAGGAACAAAAATGTTTGAAACGAATAGCTAATGAAAATGGCCAATCAAGATCTTCGTTACAGGTGCTCTTTGTTCAGTAGAGAATTTTGGCTTCAAATTAGTCTAAAGAGGTTGGTGAAAAAATAAATTTAGAATCAAGTAATGTAAAGGTTTGTGATTAATCGCTTATTGAAATCTCCAATCACGATCGGCATTCCGTGCACTTGTTTTCAATAGAGTAATCAGTAACCATTTAGAGTTTTTGCTTCTAATTAGCGATTTATGACAAACTTTTGTGTTCCAGGGCCCAGTGTTGCGATTAATTGCTAATTTGAAATAGCAATTATGATTGGTTACTGGTTAGTCTGTTGAACAAAATTAGCATGTAATGAAGAGCTTGATTGGCCATTTTGATGTTTTATGTTACTGGTCCCAGGTTGAAATTTGGTGCAGATATTTCTCGAATGCTTGATTAGCATAAGTTAAAATTCATGCCAGTCATGTAAAATACAAACTTGTTTCTAAATTAGTTGGAAAAAATGAAACTTTCATTGGATTTCTACGAAATCACATTTTTAAAACAATTATGGGGTGGACATAAAATCAGGTAATTTTGTGGTAATATATGGCGTGTCGAAATACGTTGAAGTGATTGGCCCGTGTTCTGATATCAGGTTTAACTTAAACTCAGGTGTAAATCTGTGGTTGAAGTATGGAAAATAAATAGTTTTTTTTTACAGGTACTAGCAGACGTAACTGGCGAAGAATTCGTGATATTCATGAAGCTCCTGAGCGGTCTAACCTCGATGCAGTCGTTGGTAGGCAGGAAGCAGTTACTTGACCTTGTGACCGAACAGGCTGACCTCTCGTCGGAATTCCAGGTGAATATAATTTATGCTAGTAACCAAAGAAATGTCATACTTGTAATACTGAGAGTAATAATAATGATATATGTAATTGATTTAACGCACATATCCACTCTACTGATGAGTGCTCAAGGTGCTTTGCGTTATTATTACGCTGGCTTTAGCTTGTCGCTACCAGCACTCAAGCATGGCAAATGATAATTATTCCTGCCAGGTACCTATTCACCTCACCTAGGTTGAGTACAGCACAATTTGGATCAATTTCTGGATGAAAAAGAAATTGAAGCCATGGTCGGGATTTCAACCTACGACCCTCTGGTAAAAAGGACCAATATACCAGGACCAGATATTAAATTTGTTGAAGTTGTTGGTTTTTTATTTGAATAAGTCACCTTGAAAAGTCATTAAGAGCACCACAAATTTGTTGAAACAAGATGTGTTTTCATATGTTCCCATTGTTTTGTATTCTGTTCTAGTTTAGTACTTATATAACATGATTTTCTTTCATAAAAGATGATTTATTTTATCTTAAGGAACTCGTGATGATGTGGTTTCACTGTATAACATTTTTTTTTTTTTTCTATTTCTTCTTTTGTAACAGTATACAGACTCAGATAGTGTTGACAGACTAATGCAGTGTATCCGACAAGCCATGCCCTTCTTTTCAGTAAGTTATCATGAGCTTAATAAGTTTTATTAAAGTGACAGAGAAAGAAAGTATTGCATTTATCTTTCAATTCTATGCTAAAATGAATCTATTCATGCTAATAAAAGTGAAAATATTTACTTTTATGATTTATAAAAGTAAAATCAATTTGCATTGACTAAATTTGGTCTTAAAAGTTGCATGAGAAGTGAAAGAAAATTCTCTGAGAATGTTGCATGTAAATCACTCTCTTCTCTGTTTGAAGAAATTCTAATTCTGGGGGCAAAGCTCTGGCTATTTACTTCTGGGAGTTGGTATATTAATGTGTTCACACTGTTTCATTATTCTTTCTACAGAAAAACGTCCACTCAACTGCGTTTGTATCCTACCTGTGTGAACATGTCCTCCCCAACATCGGCTCATTGGCCTCAACGCCCGATGAGAACGGAACAACGGATGAAGAGAAGAAAGATAAGGAGAAAGATACGGACTCTGACGGCGCCAAGCTTGAGATGTTGAAACTGCTTGCAGAAATGGCAGCGAACTGTGGAGATCTGCCTGCTGAACCATGCACAGCTAACCTATTCAGTACTTTAGTGGTAAGTTATCAATTCTCTCTTGTTATGCTATATTCATTGCATGTCAGAATATTTTGTTATCTGCAATCGTCATAGAGCTGAGAGCATTTTTTGTTGATTGTTTGTATTTTGTTGAAAACCAATAAAATCCCTGTGGAGGGGGAAAAATGAAAAAAAAAAGGGAAAATAAAGTTCGAAACAATTGATAAGGCCCACTGATCCCATTTTCACAAACATCTTGATATTCAAAGCACTGTCAACCAGCGTTTATCTACAGTATGTTGGGATAAGGCAAGAATTATTTCACTTATTCATCTTCCGAACACAAAAATCATTCAAATTAATTTTTGTTGTGCCTTCCTTTTATTTTGTAGAAATACATGCCCCTGCCGCCGCCAGCTGAAAGTGAGGAGGGTGAGAACACACCATCGAGCGAAGAACCACAGCTTCAATTCTCCTATGTTGAATGCCTCATGTTCACATTCCACCAGCTTGCCCGAAAACATCCTGAATTTCTCACCAGTGAAGATGAGGTTGTAGCAGAGAGGCTAAAAGATTTCAGACTAAGGTGCGTGGCAATTAGCAATCCAGTTATAATAATAAAGATAATAATAATGCTATTTACATCATAATAATGATAATAATAATAGGTCCATTTATATAGCGCAATCACTATATACATATACTCTACTGCGCTTGATACTAGGTACCATATTATTACCCTGGCTGTAACTGCCGAGCAAGCCAGTTAGGCGCTCAAGAATTCCAAGGAATAAGCTCCTGCCAGGTAACCATTTTTCACCTTGGTCGAGTGCAGCACAGTGTGGATGAATTTCTTGCAGAACGAAATTAACGCTATGGGTAGGATTCGGACTGCGGACTTCTGCCTGAAAGGCGAGAGTCAGAACCACTACACCACGCATAGCGCCGAATCCGCTCTATGAAGTTCTCAAGATGCATTGAGAGCAGAGTAAGGGGGTGTTGCTCAAAATCAACTGCAAATCATCGGCAACTTAGAAAATTGTAACACGTATTTTCATTCGCGCACGGTATGCGCATTTAACAAGACGCGCATGAATCAATGATTTTGATTGGCGCATTTCGATCAACTGCAACTTGCGATCAATTGCAACTTTTGAGCAACACCCCCTAAGAGTATCCTGGTTCATTCCTGGTTCATACCTGATAAGGCAAAAACATTCTTTAGAAGCCTGAGAATGCCGCTTTTGGAAAATTGCATCGGTCAGTCAGAAATAGTTAATTTTTATGCCTCCGCCACCGTAAGGTGGTGCCAGAGGCATTATGTTTTCGGGTTGTCCGTGCGTCCGTCCGTGCGTCCGTCCGGACCTTGTTACCGCGATAACTTCAGAACCACTTGACGGATTTTGACCAAACTTGGCTCAAGTATGTATAAGCATGTGAGGATGAACTGATTAGATTTTCAGTTCAATGGGTCAAAGGTCACAGGGCCAAAACACTTGTAAAAAATCACCCAAAATAGCTTGTTACCGCAGTAAGTTCAGAACTGGAGTACAGATTTTGACCAAATTTGGCTCATGTATGTATAAGCATGTGAGGATGAACTGATTAGATTTTGGGTTCAATGGGTCAAAGGTCAAAGTTCACAGGGCAAAAAAACTTTTTAAAAATCACCCAAAATAGCTTGTTACTGCAATAAGTTCAGAACTGCTGTACAGATTTTGACCAAACTTCGCTCAAGTGTGTCTGAGCATGTGAGGATGAACTGAATAGATTTTGGGTTCAATGGGTCAAAGGTCACAGGGCCTAAAAACCTGTAAAATCACCCAAAAATAGCTTGTTACCGCAATAAGTTCAGAACTGCTGTACAGANAAGCTAAAGGTCGTGGCACTAAGGATAACATCAAACATTGATATACTCACAAAGGTAAGTTGTTAGGATCAACTATTAGAATATGGAATGAAAATGTTGATTCTCCCTATTGCTTATAACCCATATCACGTAATATCACTTTTCACTTTTTTTTCTTCCTTTTATAGGGAAAGACTAGTTTTGGGAGGAGGGCGCTTCAGATATTTAACTAGTTTGCGAGCTGCAGTAAAATTATTACCATAATGCATTTTTTCAATAGTAAATTAGAGCATGTTCATAGTTTGTTTGAATGAAATCTACCTAGAAATGGCTTAATTATCGCAAAATAAAATAACCTGGTGCGGTCGTACTTCCTCACAGAACATGCTTCACGTACAAAATGAACGCGAACAGACACACCGCAGACAATACCACCGATCGCACCGCCAATTTCAGGCCGACGCTCTCCCGCGATAAAGCACTTAGCACACCGCAGGAACGATGGCGTATTGACCTGTTCGACGTAAAATACATAGAATACGAGCATAAATGTACTCCTAATATCCTACATAGATATATTTAGGCATGTAAAGCAACTTGCGAATACATCAGCTCATTTAACATCAATTTCTGCATCCTGGTCATTACAAATCTATACCTTTAAAACTCTTCTGGGAGAATAAATGCATGATTTATCCCGTCATACCTCCAGTTACTCTCAGTTTAGAAGATCTCGGCCGCATGAAGTTTATCTTTTGTGTTTGTATGTTTTTTTATTGTTTTTTCATTGAAAAATATTGCCTTATCATTTTGAACCACAGTCATGCTAAAATGCATTGATTTCCCTCCTATGAGAGTGAAAATATAATAATAATAATAATAATATTTCGGATTTATATAGAGCCTTTTCGGTCAGTATTGACTGGTCAAAGTGCTTCCGATATTATTACCCGGTCACTGGATGGCAATTCAAGCCTTAGCATCTAGGCAGCCAAATAGGCGCTCACATCATATCGGATAATGTGCTGCTGTGTCCTACATCTTTGTATTACTTTTTAAACCTAAAAAAAGAATGATTTATAGCCATTTTGGGCTTGCAGAAATGTGGGTGTAGCTTCCAAACCAAATGCCTGATTAGGACTAATTTGGTGTCAAAAGTTGTGTGATACTTGAAAGAAAAAAGTCATGAAATATTGTGGCAATGTCACGTTATGTTTAATACAGATGTGTCATGCCAAACGTTAGGGGGGAATTCAACATCCAACCCCCAGCCTGTTTTGGTTAAGTATAGTTTTGGTAAAAGCGAATATTTTTATTGCCAAATTTTGTCTTCAAATCTATATAAAATGAAACATGATATCATGAGCATGCTTTACAAAAGATTGTGTGAAATATGAACAAGTTTTGGAAAAGTTATAACCTAAAATGTGCAAAATATTTCAGCGTCGTGTCCCCCGACGCTAATTCAATATTTTCTTTCTTGATAAAGGACAACTTCTCATGCCCAGAATTGGATGAAAATTTCAGAATTTATTCTATGTGTATTCCTTTTCATCATGCTTTAATCAAATCTTGGAAATAACTTTGTATATGCCCGCTTAGAAGCAAAATATTGTTATAACCAAGAGAGGGCGCTAAATATGATTTTAACGGTCAGATTTCAAAAGAATCAGCTTGTAAAACAATATGCTATGGTCTCAAAATGTGTATAAGAATAATATGTCATGATAAACATCCCCCAAATTCTAATTTTCTTCATCTTTCCCAAAACTATACTTGGGCTTTAATAGATATCAATATATAATATCTCAGTGTTATATATAATTTTTCTATTGTTCGTTCTACAGGATCTGTTCCACNAGTATGTATAAGCATGTGAGGATGAACTGATTAGATTTTGGGTTCAATGGGTCAAAGGTCACTGGGCAGAAAAACCTGATAAAGCTCATTATTGTTATAATTATAACAGAAAAATTTAACCAATTTCTTTCAAACTTCAGTGTGTAGCTCAAATATGTATAAGCATGTGAGGAAGAACTGATGAGATTTTTTGTTCACAGGGTCAAAGGTCACAGTACCCAAAATTTGTAAATTGTTTTTGATTTCTGATGGCATGGAACAAATATGGCATGGTACATATATTTCTGATTGCGTGATGGCGGAGGCATAAATTTTGACCGTGCGCGGTCGAGGATTCATCTAGTTGTTAATGTATTCTTTGATATGTTTAGAACAGAATTCATGTACATGTACTAAATAAGACTGAGAAAGGGGTAAAAAGCCCTGAAATGGTCTCTAAACGACTTCTCAGATGTTATTTTACACACGTATTTATAATAATTGTGAACAAAAATGAGATTATATTTCTCACTTTTTCCTAAAAAGCTACTGTGACCTTATTTTAGTTTGAGTGAACAGAAAAAAAGTTTAGGTAGGGACAATATCAGAGATTGGGTTGGTCTTTTTCATCCAAACAATTTTTTTCCCGCTTGTTTATACACATCTTTCAATTCTTTTTCTTGCTGCTGCTACCAATTAATGCCAATACTCCAATAATTTCCTTACACAGATTACAGTACTTTGCAAGGGGTGTTCAGCTTTATAAGAGGCAGCTTCGTCTCGCTCTCCAGGGAAAGACAGGGGACCAGCTCAAAACAGACGAGAACAAGCTAAAGGTCGTGGCACTAAGGATAACATCAAACATTGATATACTCACAAAGGTAAGTTGTTAGGATCAACTATTAGAATATGGAATGAAAATGTTGATTCTCCCTATTGCTTATAACCCATATCACGTAATATCACTTTTCACTTTTTTTTCTTCCTTTTATAGGGAAAGACTAGTTTTGGGAGGAGGGCGCTTCAGATATTTAACTAGTTTGCGAGCTGCAGTAAAATTATTACCATAATGCATTTTTTCAATAGTAAATTAGAGCATGTTCATAGTTTGT
>BQKZ01009142.1:16571-28311 GCA_036244855.1 Temnopleurus reevesii
TGATGATGATGATGATGATGATGATGATGATGATGATGATGATGATGATGATGATGATGATGATGATGATGATGATGATGGGTAGCGATGCTAACTATGGAGATAATTATGGTGAGTTAAATGTTCTTATATTCTGCATAGAGCATGATGCGAAGTGATGGTGATACTGATGATGGTGATGACAATAATGATGATGATGATGATGATGATGATGATGATGAAGATGATGGTAATGGTGGTGGTGGTGATGATGATGATGATGCTGATGGTGGTGGTGGTGGTGGTGATGGTGATGGTGATGCTTTTGTCACAAATTAATCATTTTATGATCATTATCATTTTTATTTTTTTTTATGATTGGTTAGATTCAAGAAGGCATTAAATTCCACCTTACAGTTGGTTTTGAATATTTCTCATCTTGCTTAGTATATAAATGCTTTCTTCACAAATCGTTATATTATTTTTATGACAACAGTGAGATTCAATTCAAGAAAACATTACATTCCACCAAACAAATAGTTTAAATATTTTTCATCTTGCGTATTAATATATTTTTCTTCACATTTCAACCTTTTTTTTTAATGAAAACATTAGATTCAATTCAAGATAGCATTACATTCCATCTAACAGATATTTCAAATATTTCTCATCTTATCTTTGGCAGGAGGCAACCAGAGGTATGGCAACCAACGAGGGAGGGGTGGCTACCGACGTAACCGAGGTCGAGGGAGGGGTCAATACTACTAGCGACCTTCCAAGCATCCAAAATTCAAAACGGATCCTGGCCTTGTGCCCTTTACAAACTGAGCTTGAGTATGAAATATGCTTTTGGAGACCTTGATTCTTAGAAGAGACCAATCAGCAGGACTTGGTGATCCAGGAATCTGTTGCCAATTTGTTGTGATGATCAGTAGTACCAGAATTTGTGACTTTTTATACAATCAGCAAGACGCAATGATGAACTCTGACCTGAGAATCTGTTGCCAATTTGTCATGATGTTCTACAATATTGTCATAGATTTGTGACTTCCGACACAATCATCAGGACCCGATGATGAAATTTTACCTGGGAATTCGTTGCCAACTTGTTGCGATGGCCTGTGATATCAGAAGATTTTCTGGCTTTTAATACAACCAGTGGGACCTGATGATAAACTTTGCAAACCTGAGAATCTGTTGCCATTTCGTTGCACTGTTGTGTGATATAGTCACAGATTTTGCCACTTTTTATACAGCAAAATTTGATGATGACCTTTGACCTGGAAATTTGTTTCCAATTTGTTGTGATGTTCTCCTACATCTGCACTTAATTTGTGACTTTTGATACAATTAGCTTATCTTGATGACAAACTTTAGATGATACAACCAGCAGAACTTTGATGACAAACTTTGTTGCCAATTTGTTGTAATGGTCTGTGATATCATCACTGATTTTAACCTATTCTGTTGACGTGGAAGCCTACCATCAATGTCTTGTAAATTTGCTGCAATAGCTTATGAAAATGTCATTGACTTTGTGCCATTATATGGAGGGTTTCGCATGTAGCTTTTGTCCTGTAATTTGTTATACACATTGTTTAATGGACAGCGCCCTTTAAGTTTGTCCGTCATGATCGATATGACTTCCGGTTGCGAGCCAAACTATCCGCAGCAATTTTGATTGCGAAGATTGCCGAACAGAAAATCGCATGTTTTTTTTTACCTTGAATAGCGAGTAATCAAGCTTTACTTTGCTAGCTCACAGCTCGGCAGTCGCAAACGTATGCGTTCCGCACGTTTTTAGAAAAAAATATCGGAGCCAAAGAGGGGACGAATCAAAGTTACACGCAACAACAAGGATCGAAAAGTCATACGAAGTGTTCCGAGTTTCTGAGCTTGGCAAGGTGCGTGAGCAAGGAAATTTTCAAATATCGTTGTTTCCAATACGAAACACGCCGTCCGTGCGCGCTCGCAACCGGAAGTCATGTTGATCGTGACGGACTGACTTTAACCCGGATATTTTCAGTGCAGTAGAGAACAAATGAGCTTATTAGCATCCTCTTATTTTGATTGATGTTTGTAATTGACCCTGCAGGTGGAATATAGTGTACCCTTGTTTCAGAGATGCCAACCTTTCGGCAATATGCATGAGGTGTATTTTCATTTGAATTCAAGGCTTTTTTTATCACATGTGAATGGGTGAGAGTACAGTTAAAGTTGTCAGGTTTGCTCTCACTTTTTACTGTTTATAATTTCATATTTTCTTTTGATCTCATGCATATTCTGGAACAGTTGGCATCTCTGCTTATAGACCATGACAGATTGTAATTTGACTCCATACAATAAGTTTAAAACCATGCGATGTCCATGCTACAAAGGCTGATTTTTGTATCAAGAAATTGTTTAGGAATCAAATGTGTATTGCTGACAAAAGAGGGCAAGTTTTCATTAAAAAATCAAAGCTTATCAAGGTCAGATTGATCTTCATGGTGAAGTAAGAAATTTGAAACCATCATTTGATGGACATTGTATGAAAAATTGGACTCAAGGCAACTTGCTACTCGATGCTTCATGTTATTTCTTTTTAGGGTCACAGTGGCATTCCATGCATCTATCGATAACTTTTACAGAGATGACAAACTTCCTTAATCGGCATAGGGATAGAGATTAAAATTTGAATAAACTAGCGTCTGAACCAAATGTTTTCTCATCAGAAAAAGCATGATAACAATAATGATAAAAATAAACCTCTTGCAAAATAAATTTTCTTTCACCTTTTTGTTAATTCAAGTTTTGATATCTATCCTCATGCGTAAATTTAACCGAAAGTCTTGCATCTCTGGGTTTGAATTGTGTACAAAAATCTATTTGCTTCAAGCAGATAGGTCATCCTTTTTAAATCAATGTATATTAGATTTTTAAATGATTTTGTATCAACTTGTTTTAGAGTGTCAAACATTGTGTTAGATTTTTTTTATAAGTGTCATTTTCTATTGCTAAAGATGGGCTCTGTATTTTTTATAATTTCTGTTGTAGACCCTGAATCGTACTTTCTTGGGTTAGGACAGCTCTGTTAAGTTATTATTTTGATGAACTTGGAACTTTGTGCACAGTTAGATAATGAATGTTGAACCAATACTAAGAGTTTGTACATTTCTTATGAGGAAATATTTTTAAAGAAAATTTTACACCTGAATATAGTGACATTGAAATCTGTAATCGCTAATTTTTTAAAACTTTCTTTGCCTGAAGCAAGACAAATTTTGTTATCAAAGCAGCAGAAAAATAAATTGTTTTTCATTGAACTTGAATCGATCGAAGTGAAATGAACATAAATACCATATCATGTCTGAAGTACAAGTTAATGATTTTAAAAGTCTTATGTATGTACACATACATAACAATGTGTCACAGTAGTAAACAAGCATAACATTTATAAGCACTTCGGTTGAATTCAATATGAATTGATAAACAGCTACAACCGTTCCAGAATATGCATGGGATGTGTTTTACATGAGCTCAAGGCTTTCATTAAAAGTGAATGGCAGAGAGTATGGTCATTGTTGTCATGTGTTACCTCACTTTTGTTCAGATGTCCGGATATTCACATTTTTATTTTGACCTCTGTTGCATATTTTGCAACAATTAACATCTCTACAAGTACATGGCTGAGTTTGTGATCATTGTTAACATGTTTCTCTCAAATTTGTTCAGCTGTTACGCAATTCACATTTTAATTTTGCCTCGTGCATCTTCTGGAATGGTTGCTATCTGTTGAACACGGGTGGAGGAGCCGTGGTGTAGTGGTCGTGACTCTCGCCTTTCAACTAGAGGGTCGTAGGTTTGAATCCTACCTATGGTGTCAATTTTCTTCAGCAAGAAATTCATCCACATTGTGCTGCACTCAACCCAGGTGAGGTGAATGGATACCTGGCAGGAATATTTATTCCTTGAAATTCCAAGTGAGCCGCGGATGGCTGCCGGGCTAAAGCCAGGGTAATAATAATGCAAAGCGCCTTGAGCACTCCGCAGAGTGGATACGTGCGCTCTATATATTGCATCTATTATTATTATTATTTCTTTCAGATTATTATGTATTGTGTATGGCCCAGGATTGCAACAAATACCGGTACATTAAAATTCTGTTACATGTAAATATATATAACTTTATCACACTTTGGTCAATGTGCTTGTCTATACAATGTTTTCCATTTAAAGCCACTGGCACCAAAGACTCGCTGGTGATTTGAGAAAATGCCTCATGTGAAAACTGATACAGAAGATATGTTGGTAACACGTTGAATAAAACTGTGTATGAAAAAATATTCCATATTGTTTGTTCTAGGGAACATACCAAATGTTTCACCATGTTCTTGAAGTTATGAATGGCTCCGAGAATGAGTGGGACATTTTCCGTTCATTTTTTGTTTGTTTGATACGTATCAGAATCGAAGTAATTTAGATCAAGAATTGATCACCATCACTGTGAGCCGAATGGACAAAGGGATAGGGCAAAGTACATGTAAACAATTCTATTCAAGCTTTTACAAAAGCTTCATAAACACGAAAAGTAGCTTCCTTGGTTATTCACTGATCAGGGGCATGTAACATAAAATAGATACGATAAATTGAAAATTAATCGTATGTCTGTGGTACACGTTTTGCCATAGACTTACGACTTGCATTATGATAGACTTGCATCTTTTATGTTACAGGCTCCAAGTGCGATAAAATTGTTTGACATTTCCCTGCCGATCAAGAAGGAAGTTAATTTCTTTTGTATGCATCCAGCTATTATGAATGCTTGAATAGAAGTTGTTTACTTTGTCCAAATCAGCTGTCCCTTCTACTCGCATTGCATTCATTCATAAGGCCATTCTTATACAAAGAACAACAAGATCAATTCAACAGCACTTAGCAGAAAATATGTTGCATTTTATCATGGAAGTGGGGAGATTAGGAATACATTTAGTGAGTTAGATTATTTATGAATGTATTGATATAAGAATTGGCTGTTTCACATTTAGTTTTGTAAGTGAGAATAATGTGAATATCAATGAATAAATACATTCTGCTTGTATAGATGTTTTTACAGACAAGTTCAGTGATTGTTTTGTTGTTATTTATTATAACGTTTGTCATACAGCCTCCTGACATTTATTTGAATAGGCGGGTTTACTTATATATTCAAATTTATGTGCGTTTAACATAGTTACGTGGTATTCCATAGATCGGTTGTAACAATAAGACTACAATAATTGGAATCCAGTGTGCATACATTACTTGTTGCTATGTCGGGCAAGCCTCGGGCAAGGTTTTGGGTTGTCAAGAACAACCTTTGTGTTAGAGGTATGCATAAAATTTGCATCTATTAGTAAACCCGTCTATTGAAGCAGATGAAGGCTGAGTAATTGGAAAAATGCTCTAAATGCGTGCAAATTTGAGCAATTTTTTCCTTCTTGTCAGCCTTAGTCCGCCTCGATTCATATAGGTAGGAGGGTTTTTTTTAGATTTGTACAGAAAGTTAATTCTTATTGGATGGGATTGAGTGATTATTCGATACACCTCAATAGGGACTTTGAGTGGAAGGGAGAAAGTCAACTACTTCCATTCAAGCATTTACAATGGAATTGCCCTTCCCTCTTATCCTGTGAAGAAATGTTGAATTGGTGTCGCATCTGTGTGGTGAATCAATAGAGAAGCTAAATTCCTTTGTGTAAAAACCTATTGGCATTGCATGAATTGGAGTTCTTTACTTGGTCTAATTCCTTTGGGTTGTTTTTTTTACATAAATACGCTATGCAAAATGAGTTAAGGATCACTATGAAATGTGGGTGAACATTATATATGAAGTTTTATATTTCTGGAAATACAGTCTAACCTCGTTATAACGAGGTCGTTGGGACCAGAGGAATTACCTCTTTATATTGGAACCTTGTTATATCAGGGTCAAAATACAATAAAATGCAAAGAGTTGGGACCAGGAAAATTACCTTGTTATAACAAGAGCTCGTTATATCAGTGCTCTTTATAACGAGGTTTGACTGTATCCCCAAATGGAACTGTCTTTGCATGTTATGCACACAGTAATCACTGTCACACATGAGTGATTTGATTTGTGTAACCATATCTCTGACTTCACTAAACATCCTGAAAGGGGGTCCACATTGAGGTGAAAAAAAAGTGATACCTTATTTTCTTTGAGTAGAGTAGCTCATAGAGCTACAAGCCCCTTCTCTTCTTATCTTTTCTTCAAGTAACTATGTGATAATCCCGTCATATTTCTTTCCAAAAACATGAATACATAGTATAATGGCACATCCAGTACCAACTAAATCGCAAAAAGCAAATTGTAAGGCCTGCACCTTGAGAGGGCGGTATTGTTTTTACGGCCACAGAGAACCTTTCCAGGCTTGGAAATATCCCAAGGTCTGTAACATAAAAGATAAAAAAATAAATCTTGCGATCAATTGCAAAACCTTGGTTCATGATTTCCATAGACTTGCGATTGATATCGTACGATTTATTAGACATATTCATGTTAAGGGCCCGAGATGGGTATCTGAGTGTCCGTGTGGAATTTCAACTTTATTGATGATGATGACGATGATGATAGTTGCTTACGACGATGATGGTGGTGGTGGTGATGATGATGATGATGATGATGATGATGATGATGATGATGATGATGATGATGATGATGGTTATGATGTCAACAAATACGATGATGCCGGTGGTGGTGGTGGTGATGGTGGTGACACGGTGATGATGAGGAGGCGGAAGAGCAGGAGGATGATAAAGATGACGGCGAAATATCATTTTATCATTCAGCTATCAGAAGAAATGCAAAAAAATGCTAATAAGTGTGAAATCATTTCTCGGACAGGACTAAATGTGGATATGATTAATCAGATTTAGCAAGGATGTCAAAGTCAATAGATCATTTTCCTGAAAACGTAATTGAATTCAATTTTTGTGCTCACATCTTTCTAAAATATTCAGCGATAAAATCTCTACCTTTATATCTGAGTTGGAGTCTGACTATGTAGATAAATTTCTGTGTAAAAAGAAAACGAATGCAAAATGTGTTTGGGGCAAATATTAATAAATTCAACAGTATGAAAGTCACAAGTCCGAAGGGAGTTGATGAAGAAATAGGTGGTTTATGAACATTAAAAGTCACGGAGCAATTAGCGAACTAAAATGCCAGATCGTATGTTTTTTTTTAAATATAAATGGTTTTTCTACTTTGGATATATACCTTGAAATGAACCAACATATTTGTTTGTTTGTTTGTTTATTTTCTCGGAATTAACTTGATGGTGTTGTACAGTCAGAAGGCTTTCTCGCCCAAAGTACCGATGTTCTGAAAATATGAATCATTGCCAAATAATAATTAAAAAGAAAAGGTATAATTGTATACAAGAAAAATAGAAGGATTGTAAAATATTCACACCTCAATAGAATGCTCGAAACTTTATTTCATATGCAATTACATTTTTAATTGGCATTTTAAAGGAAAAAGAACTTCATTATACGTGCGGTCAAATATCAGAGCACAGGTTGAATATCGGCTGCATAATGAGTGTACATTATGAAGATAATATAACAATATCATCTGACTTGAATAAACAAAGGTCTGGAACGTTCGAGGACTATTGAAAAGATAATTGTACAACATGCGTATAAGATATAGTACCATTCGTATACTTAGTTATCATGAAATAATTCAAAGCGATGACGTTAAAATTCTAAAAAGACATGAATATTTCAAATTCAGAATTCGTCCGTGTTTCTATACAAAGTAATGGTAATCAAAATGGTCATGATGCGCGAAGCATATAGCAACAATTCCATTAAAACATGAGCACGATATAAAACATTTTCGAAAAATAAAGTCAAACACCATTTCAATGGTTCTTTGTAATGCTATTCAAATCATAACCGACTTGTCATTGTTGTGTCCGCACAGTTCTATTCACGGCCAACGGATCTGTTCTCCTTCGATCGACTTTATTTTTTTTTTGGAAAATAGTTTATATCGTGTTCATGTTATTCTATTGAATTAGCATACATTTTCAATGGGTTGCCTTTTGAATGGTTGCTATGTCACTATTAATATGTCTTCATGCAACAATATCCTTTGGCTCCCGTCATTGTCACGGTAAACATCTCAAGCTGACATTTTCTACCATGCGACGAAATAGTTTCCATCAATAATGGTGGTGGTATGCATCTTATTTTCTTATAATAGTGCTCCTAATACATTCATATGATATATGACAAACCTTCTTATGATAGCCTATATACATTTTTTTTTTTAAATTTCAGCACGGATTCGAGCTCGAAAATGAATAATGATAATAATATATTAATGTTTTTATAGCGCACATATCCACTAGCTCTGCTGAGTCCTCAAGGCGCTTTGGGTTTAATATGATAACCCTGGCTTAAGCCCGGCGTACATCAGCGCACCTGGTATTTCAAAGAATAAGTATTCCTACCAGGTACCCATTCACCTCACCTGGGTTGAGTGCAGCACCGTTGTGGATGAATTTCTTGCTGAAAGAAACTAACGCCATGGGTGGGATTCGAAGCTACGACCCTCTGGTTGAAAGACGAGATTCGGAACCACTACACCACGGCGCCTACTATATTCCTTGAAAATATGCATTCTTAACACCTGACAACAAGCAATAGCATTCCATAAGAGGAACTATATCGCTTGCATTTTGTTGCTAGGTCGGGCAAACTATTTTGTCCACATTAATGAGTATCCCTAATGTATGGGTAAACACCCAATGTACGCATTTCTCAATTTAACGATTGTGCGGCAGTAGAATATTGGCAGGCGAATAACCTTAGCTTTTCTTCGGTAAACATGATAAATTTGACTCCATAACAAAAACTGCAAAATTGTTGTAACATTCACAATTCATCTCCACCAGTTTCGTTCACGTGGGCGTGGTCAGTGTATCTCTACCGGGAGGGAGAGCGGAGCCGAGAAGAGCGCACTGATTGCAAACTAATTCCACCAATAAGAAACTGGTTCCAGCGTCACGTGATCGGCAAACTTCTTGGTAGAGTTCTTGGAGTTGATGCCTGTGTTTACCAGAGCGAATCTCGTCTGTGCATTACTTCTTCCCCCGTGTGTGTGCCGAAGTCTCCGCCGGGACAAGTGCTGGAATTTACCGCTGGGGTCAATTTGTTGAAGCATCTTCTCGGCTTATATTTGGGTAAGTAAGGCTGTATTTTTGCTTATAAATGTAGTTTTTCGTAGATGATACTTGTATAAATTCTCTACTGAGCTCATTTTTGTACGTGTTTTTGTTTGAGATGTGGAAAAGCTGAGCGAAGTTGGAAGATCGCATCAACTTTGAGATGAGTACATGAGTTGCGCTCGCACTGCGACGGGCTGTCTGCCCGTGCGTGACTATCTTGGAATGCGCTGGTAAATGTTATTGGTATGCAACGTATGTATACACAGTACCAAATGTGGCTTATTTATCCCTGAATAACTTCTTTTTGTGAGTGATGAGAGATTGGAATGGGAACAATAATGTAACGGTGCCGTGCCGATAGTTCTAAAGAATACTGAACAATGGCAAACAATCAAACGCCCGCCGACAATTTGTGCTGCTCCACTGGTTTGTCTTGTGTCCAGACAACACAAGCAGGCATTCATTAACTTGTGCAGAGCTGGTTTTTACTTTAGGCGAACACTGATATATCGGATAGTCAGTGAATGTTAAATGGGCAGTAGACATGACAAAATGCAAAGGAAGCATGTTTAATAGATGTTAGGTATTTTATGCTCAGTGGCCATGAATTTATTCATGCAATTCTGAAAGCCAGAATGGGAAATACAGGACATTCAGAAAGATGCATGTTTGCAACTATATTGATTGATGATGGTCATTTTATGAATTGTATGCTAATTTTGTCCTAAGTTGATTTTCACAAACTTTGTTTGAAGGATGTTTGAACATTGTATATCATTTTTTTTTCCTACATGTTATTGCAGGACTGAAATATTGTTTGGTCCCATGTCATGAGGTCGCACAATTTGGGTTACATGGTCAAAATTGGTAAAAATCATATTTTTTCGTATGATGTAGGTACTAATACCCTCTTTCAATTTCAGAGGGTTTTCAAAAAAATTTCAGCTTCATTTATGCATAATTAGCTAATTAGTAGTGACAAGCTCCATAGACGCCAGTGTAAATGGAAATCTTTAAATGCGATTTTCTCAAAATCGATCCTTTCCACAAAATCAAGTGTAAAATTAAATTGGTACAAGGTATAAACTTCAAATCTTCAGAACATATTCTAAGTAATCTAATTAATACAGAAATGTGGTAAATTTGAATGACAAATATTTTTGATTGGGTTTTAATGACCTGTTATTATTTACCATATTTTGCGTTACATTTTTTTTACATTTCTATGTGCGAGAAGTCTCAATGACCAAATTAAGGTCTTCTTACTAGATTTAAACTAATGAGGGGACTGAAGAGCATGTTACACAACAAGGTGCAAGTATAGTGTCTCTTTGTGCCATTTATTAATTATCTAATTAATTAGCTAATTATCACATTCCAGAACCTGAAACGTACACATATGTACAGTGTAAATGTGTCAATTAAATCTGTTTGTTAGATGCCATCTTGTATTATGCACGAATGTGTACAAGAGAAGTTTTTGTAATGCTGTAATATTAGATTGTTTTCATTAATATCTCAATTGCTGTAGGGAATTGTTAACTTTGTGAGGAAACAACAGTAAGAACATACACCAATTTTTACCGGAATAATTCACCTCCTAATCTTCCTCCTCCACCTGCTCCACTACCCCTACTACATGTACTTACCAAATGTTGCTGCCACTTATTAGTCTATACTTTGTTTGCAATGAGTTCTGCCACAATTACAGCTCAATTATTTAGCTTTAGAATGAGACCTCAATTTGCCAAATAGGTTAAAGGTTTGCTGAGTTATGACCTGTTTTTTTTTTCAGGCGTTTTGAAAATTGTAACACCACCACCTTTTTATACATTAAAAAATGATAAAAATTAAGAAAATATTAAAACAAATAGAAAATATGACTGAAATTCATGTTATGAGTTTCTCAAGTCATTCCATTTACTGCAAAATTTAAGTACCTCCATGAAGCAGCATAAGTAAAATGAGAATAAACATTGTCAAGGAACAGCTAATATCATCATTTTCCTCTCCACCTGCTCCACCACCCTCTACTACTCGCCACATTTGTTGCTGCCACTTATGTTTCAACTTTGTTTACCACAATTTTTCTCACATTGGTAGCCCTTTAAATTAGCTTTAAAATGAGACCTCAACTGGCTTCATAGGGTAAGGGGTTGCTGAGCTTTGACATTTTTTCATTGCCAATTTTGCGGAAAATGCAATTTCGCCACCATTTTTCGCATCTATTAATCAATAGAGAAAAATATAGAAAATAATAAAATAAATAGAAAATAAAAATGAAAGTCATGTTATAAGTCTCTCATATATGTAATTTTCACTTGCTGCAAAAACTAAGTAGTTCCATGAAGAAACAAATGTGAAATGAGACCAAACTTTGTCGAGGAACAGCTCACTTCCTCATTTCCCTCCTCCGCCTGCTCCTCCTCCGCCTGCTCCACCACCCCCTACCACTTGCCACATTTGTTGCTGCCACTTTTTTGTTTCAACTTTGTTTGCAAAAGTTTTTCTCACACTTGTAGTCCTTTTAATTATCTTTA
>BQKZ01009146.1:2178-17432 GCA_036244855.1 Temnopleurus reevesii
CTCTTTCTCTTTCTCTTTCTCTTTCTCTTTCTCTTTCTCTTTCTCTTTCTCTTGCTCTTGCTCTTGCTCTTGCTCTTTCTCTTCCTCTCTCTAATTCTCTCACTATCCCTCTCCCTCCCTCTCTCCCTCTCTCTCTATCTCTCTCACTCTCTCTCACTCTCGATCCCTATACCCCCACACATATCATCATCTTAAGAATAAAGAAGGTAAGAAAATTGTCAACATAATAAGTAAACGAGTGGTAATGAAAAGCAATTTCTTTTTATATGATTTTTATTCTCTCAACAGAAATAAATCCAGCCGTGCCAGACGGGAGTTGACACACAATACAAAACTGAGTTTAATATAAAATTCTTTGTAATTTCTAATACAAAATCCAGCCGTACCAGACGGAAATTCACACAATATATACAAACATTATATAATTCATCGAGTTAATTGATTGTTCAGAAATCGAACTATAAATAAAAGAAAATCAAGAAATGCCACTAATTCCTATATCAAATTTCACATTGGCAAATAAACATCAGATAACAACAATAATAAAGACGTATAAGTAATGAACGTCATTATCATCTTCATTGAATCGGAAAGATTATTCATGTTCTGAGTTAATATCGAATGATATGAATGATAGCGTTGGAGAATTTTATTTGCAAATTGTCACGACATACTCAAAATGCGTATGAAGAAAATTATAGCAATTTTCTATCTCCTATCATACCAAATGTATAAAGGGGTAACGAAACCGAGAATGACTCTCATTTTTCTAAAGTATATAATACAAAAAAGATGTAATTCAGCAACAGGAATCTTCATATTTGAAAAGAAAATCCTCATATAAATCATGAACGTAAAACTTCATGTTTTAAGCTGCTTTTTTATCGTAAGCTTTGCAAAAATGTTACTAAGTACATCATTGAATACGGTAACTTTTAAACGAATCCAGCCGTACCAGACGGGCTTTATTTTGTTCAACAATTTGGCATTATTTGGAGTTATATGAAAAAAAAAAAGATTGATTGCAAAATAGTATATAAAATGGCATCGTATATTAATTATGGGAAAACAATTTAATGATATACGTAAAATCGTTAAGTTAAACTATCTTCAAGTGAACATGTAAAGCAACGAATATAATTGCGAGCATGAGTTAGTTCATGAAATTAAATGGTTTGGTGTACAATTTGTCTCTGACAAAAATTTAGCACAATTTTAAAATAAATATGAGGCGACCCCAGCCGTACCAGACGGGTTCTCGCTAGCTATAAAATATTCTTTGGAGTGATATAAAAATATCGCAGAGTACTTGTCACCAAATGGCATTATATATGAGTAGCAAAACAATTTAAGATTACTACACAAACTCCTGAAAAATAATTATTTTCAAGTTCTTTCGGGAATTCTTTATATTTTCATGCCAACCCACACATTTTATAGTACTGTGACAGATCAGCGGCAAGCCTTAACAACAAATCTTTTCATTTAACAAAGTATTTTCTTACTATTTAATAAATTATTTCATCGCCGTATATAAGCTGCAAAGTGGACATGTTCAGAGATCTATTGCACGGTAGTCTGCCTTGAAGCCTCTAGCAGTAACAGAGTGATCAGATACCAGAGTGAGCTCCATCCTGTTTTCAAGAGACACGAAGGATGCGGTTGGGTAATCATTTCCACACAACCTGGAGAAAGAGGGGAAAGAGGGAGAAATAGAAAAATAAGTGGTTAATTCACATGTTTGATCATTAAATGTCACAAACACAACTGAATAAAGAATCAAATTCTTGCAGAAGTTCCAAGTTTAACGTATTTATGTCTTGAGCTCAATAGAATGGAGGTATACAAATTTGAAAGGTTGCCAATATTTCTGTCGGAAATAGACATCTTGGAAAATTTGATTTGAGATCGTTATTTGATGGTTCTTTAAAGTAGTATTCCTAAATGAAATGTTCCTTTTAGAACTCATTAGCAGCGTAATCAGAATGTATTTTGTAAGGAATGGTTTGAAGGAAAATGTTAAGGAAATTTACTTCATAGGAACTCTGACATTATCCCCGAGATCGATCTCCAGTGCGTCCCAGCGGCAAGTGCTTTGATTCTCCAAGGAGAAGTCTCTCAATGTCAGTTCAACTCGACGACCAGCCTCCACTTCGATCACGTACGTACATCGCTGGCTGACATCGTAGTTGCTGGGGTAGTTTGGTGACGCCAAAGAACCTCGGTTACCACCAAAGTTTCCTCCGCAAGACCCGACAACTGGAGGAGTGGTCGTTGGGGGTTCAGTGGGCGGGGCCTGGATGCGATAAGAAGCCCTGAAACCACGCCCAGTGATGCTGTAGTCGGATGTGAAGATAACGAGCATCTGATGACCGCTAGAGATCTGGACAACGGGTGCAACGCTGCCGCAGAACTTCTCTCCAGCGACATCGACGTCATCTTTGCGAACCTCGACGGCGTCGTAGCGGCACAGAGTCTCGGCCTCGATGTTCATGTCAATGAATGTCAGCTCGATAGTGCTTCCTGGGGCTCCCTATTTGAAAGAAAAAACAATGACATATTTTTAGAATTTGCTGCACATATCCAACATAACACCTAGTAACATATCATATATTTACAACTTTGTTATCATTCATATCAAACTTAATCAAAATTTGCAATACTGCAAGCAAGTCCTTGGTACTTGTGCATTTAATTAGATAGATAACAGAAAATACTGTTGATATCAAACAAAGTCGCATGCTTCATATACTAGAAACTTCTTTTATTTTTATTTTCAGACATTACAAGAATTATATGAAAATTGTATAAAAAGAAATGTAGGTATCTTATTTCATAGAGGTTTAAATGAAAATGAAAATGAAATGAAAATGAAAACAAAACTCACCTCAATGAGGTACATGCATTCCTCATGGTTGTCATAGTTACTGGGGTAGTTTGGTGACGTAATCTCTCCCTCTGAGTCAGTGAGTCTCTGGTTACATGTTGGTGCTGGAGTAGGTCCAGTGCTATCCTCGCACAAGTCACCCGAGTAACCTGTAGGACACACGCAGTTGCAGTCGGTATCATGGTATCCACCATTCTGACATTGAGGCTCGCCCGAGCATTCATTGTCGCACTCGTAGATGAGGTTGGCTAGTGCTATATCGGCCTGACTAAGGCCTTGTCGGTTACCAAGGAGATGAGAATGAAGAGGATCGACGGTGGTGATGGTTGGCTGACCGTTCTGTGAGAATCCCTGGAGAACAAATAAAAAGATGCAACTGGAAATTAGAATTCAATCAATCAGATACCAGAGGCTGGCAAATCAAATTGATCAATCATTTTTATAAACTAATATACATTAAAGAGTTTACTCTAAAGTATTCTCTTGTGATTTATAGGACGAGATGTTCTCCATTCATTGTTCATCATTAGAACCCGTAAAAACAAATTGAAACAGACACATAGATTTAAAATTTGATGAATCAATAAACAACCTAAGATGTGTTTTTGTTCTAAATAAATACTTTGCATTAAATATGTTATTGATAAAACTGTGCATGACAAAAAAATGTCCCGCTTACAATGACAAAATAACCCGATTTTTTAACTTCAGTAAACAAAAGGTAAAAAAAAAATTAACAATTCTTACATGTGATCCATAGTGCATGACCGAGCCAATATCGTACTCTACGCCTTGTGACGTCACTTGGCTCCAGGTGTACTTCGCAAACTGACTGTGAAAGTTCGGGTCGATGTTTTCGAAGTGGACATTGATGTAGGCGTCTCTGTCTGGTCGAGACTGTTCGTGATGGAAGCCCATGGCGTGTCCGATCTCGTGAGCGACAATTCCGAGCTGTAATCAAAGAAAATAAAAGTACGGTTAGATTCATGAATTTCTCAAATCAAATCATTTTATTTTTTCAATACTAAGAAGCCAGCAAAGAGAAACGAGGCTTGTTCAAAAGGCTGTCGGTCCGAGAATAACATTTGATATTAATTTGATTGTTATAAATCAGTGCATTATTACAATGTGCATCTTTAGATAGAGCTTTCTTGGAAAGCAAGTCATTTATACTGACTTGGAGAAACCATTGTACTAATAGAAAACTTCAATAAATAAATGAATGAATTAGTACTTTTGTTATTTCCAAAATAAGAATAATTTTTTTTTGTCGGAGCTATTGATAAATGCATAGTTACGAAAAGATGACTAACTGTATTACAACGGTCTCCGATTGAGATCTGTTGCTCGCCATTAAAGACCCTTCCTACGTAAGACCAGCAGCCGCCACCCTTGAAGAAGGAAAGATAAGTGTTGTGGCCTAGCTGACCGGCGTGTGATGAGGTTCGGGGTTCGAATCTCAGGCATGTATGCTCCTCCCAGTGATCCATGGCTTGGCGGATAATGACAGCATCAGCAACTGTAGGGAACAGAAAATAAAGAAATATAATAAATTATACAAAACGCACAACATAACTTATTAACTTATTCCATCAAACATGTATAGGGCGAAAATGTTAGTATTTCTATCTCTATTTATCCTTCTTTCTAAGCGCTTAAGGACTTTCCCTTTGCGAGTGATAAGCGCTATATAAAAAACGTTCATTATTATTATTATTATTATTAGAAGAAGATAGACTTTGAAGAGGAAAAGGGATAAGAGGAAATAAGAAATCATATTCAATGTTAAACAAGTAGGACTTTATCTGTTTATATTCTGTATGAATAAAGGAAAGCTATCTCACTGATTTTGAATTAATTTTTTTTTCTATAGGCAAGAAATGGAACTCGGTGGAAATTCGATTGTAATATCTTGTATTTCTATTTCTAAACGACCTATTCTAAACAGAAAATGCTGTTTTAAAAACTTACGTGAAGATGGTGTGATTTCATAAGGAACGATGTTGAGTGTCCAACGAGTGTTCTCATTGATGGTAGCCTTCCTCTTCTTACGACCAGCCTTCTCATCATCAATGGCCTCCTGGATCTGTCTCTCCTGATCTTCTGTTAGCATCATGTCTCCTTGGAACGCTCCAGGAGTCGGATCCTCGTCCACGGGCTCCTGGTGACGGACCACACTGTCCCCGGGTTTCTTCGGAGGTGGGAGCTCCTGGATTGCAAGGAAAAAAATCAGACGATTTTAAATTATGTGAAAAATGGAAGAATTTTCTGCGGCACACAGACTGGTGTGTCATCGACTTACCGTTCAGCTAAAGCAAGTTACCATCAAGTGTCTGAGGTAGCGGATTTTAAGTGTGCGAAAGTCTCAAATATATCTTCTAAAATGATTATTTGATAACGAATACATTTATTGGAAGACTAAGATATTTGCAAAACAATTCGTGTCACAAAATATAAGCCGTATTTCTGAATATAGTGAAATATCTTAATGATCTTTCAAGTGAGATATATTTTTTGTTTGACCTGATCTGTTTTCTATGCAGCGCCTCTTTTGACAAATTGAGAACATAAGACAACATAACATTTCGGCAAAATGTGAAATGAATGATGAAATGATGTTTTTTTTTTCAAGTAAAAAAAATCTCGTTACTGGCAACGGCAAAGTGTACATCGTGACGCTTGCTGAAGTATCATATTCTAGTCATTTCATTGATAAAGAACAAAGTGATGGTTATTCTTACCGTTGGTTCCTCTTTTCCTTCCTTGGCATCTCTGGTCATTCTTGTCAAGAGGTTCTTCTCACCGAGGGGCAACCCCATCAGACCCGGGACCAGTAGGGCTAAACACGCTAACACCAGTGAGGCTCTCATTATGATAGTAGTCTGTACGGCGCTCAGTAAACTTTCAAATTAAGATGATATTGTTCTTGCGATACTTCTTTGAATAAACTCTTCTGCTTCTTCGTCTTGTACTTCTTCTGGTTCTTCTTCCTGGTGGTTGTTTTCTTGTAAGATTGATGCGTTCTTCCAGTGCTCTTGGAGCGATATGAAGAAGTAAGCTTGGAGCTGCCATATTTATATCTTCTCCCGATAACTTCTCCGACGTAAACATCGTCAATTTCGTATCGATTTCAAGTCGAGTGACGTATTTCTGGTCAAAGAATAGGATCGTATACGTTGATGCTTTCAATCTATTGAATCTTCTTGTCTTGGGGGACGATTGAATGGATGCGCATACGTCGTTTGATTTGCTTGGGTGGGTTTTACTCGTTGCGGGACCCAGTGCCCCGGCCCCCTCACCAAACACAAGACGATACAAAAGAACTTTTCATTCGGAATCTCTCGGGTTGCCGATGATGACGTTCTGTCGATCCGCCGAAAATGACGTCAGCAGTAATCAGGTATATGGTGGGCGGGATGGTCTTTTCATTCAAGTTTTTGAGGGTATATTCTGGGGTAAATGTTTTGAACTGTTGATGTTCGCGCGTCACTGGACGTTGAATTTAAGAACGCTATTATTATCCCGAGTGTCCGGCCTGTTTTCACTACAGATTTTGGGTCTATCGAAACAATAAATTGAAGCCTTCATACTACCAGCAAAGTTTCTTGAAAAGTTTTTTGAAGAAAAAAAACTTGTCAAATTAAGTCCCGACTACGTCAAGACGTATTGATATTAGATTTAAACACGTTACGTTGATTCCTCATAACTGTATGTCCTTCAAAATTTTGATAAACAAATTTTGAGAAACCTGTGAATGTAAAGTCCAACTACGTCAGAAATCATCTAAATGCATTCAAAGATCTGAAGATAAGCTTTCATTCTTTGCACATCAAAACATCTTGTAAAAAGGTATATAAATGATTTAAGAATGACTTGGACGTTTTAAGTTTCCATTTACGTCAATACCTCATAAATTATTGTAAAGGTTTTGAAACACATGTGTTAAAGATCTCCCTATGTCTCTGAAAGCTTTCTGATTTGATAATTTGACAATAATTTCAGCACTATTTGAGCAGCCCGTATGTTAGTCGTCAGAGATTGAACACATTATAAAAAGCTTGTGAACTGAAGAAAAACACTACGTCAGAAATTTTATTATTGTATGGTTCTTGCAATATTCAATTTCGCTGATGAATTTTCCCTGCTTTCCCCTATATACCCAAGAAAAGCAGTCCAGCTTTCTTCTTTAACATAAATTCATATTTAGTGTAGTTTGGGTAAGTTTTCCAAAAGTCGAATTTTCAGTTACTAAATGTAATTTCACCATAAAATTTGCCCCGATCATTTTAGGATACAATAGACCCAATTGCTTTAAGTACAATATGAAATATAAAAAGCAACACTAATTATGACATGGTATTATTATGATTGTTATAGATAATGCATGAATATGGTTTTATTCTCAAATTTTGATTTGATCTCTTGCTATTTGGATGCTCAAAATTTCTAATTCGCAGCCGGATTCGTAAGTAAATTTACAGTATACTTGAATATCTAAAAATAAGAATAAAAGATTTAAAAGATGGATTTGTTTTATATCATACTGTTATTTGACAGACATTTTATTTTCATTAGAAGTCATTTTTAATCTTACAAAACTTACTGGATAAAGAAGAAGAAGAAGAAGAAGAAGAAGGAGAAAAAGGAGAAGAAGAGAAAGAAGCTAGCAAACTAGAAAAACGTATATTCAAATTTGTTAAATTTCCAAATCGTCAAATTTCCAATAAAATTATGGATTATAAGTATGAAATATGATTAAATTGAGTCAGTGGAAATATAACACAGAGAATGATTGTTACCTAACAATTAAATGAATACAGAATAACTTATTTTTATTTTGAGATGAGGGGTTTTGTTTGAAAAAAAAACTTATGGAACCGAAAGGGTGAGATGCCGCTAGCGTTAGACAAACGTATTATGATTTATCGATAAATCTTCAAAAAAATGTCAAATAGATTCAAAACTTTACTTTGAAATAAATCTTCATTCATCCATAGCAGAAATAATACGTTTATAGTAAATATTATCTATCACTGTTTATGGGCTTATGATATCAGAAAATAGAATACTAATAGCAAAGAGTGTGTCTCAACCACATAAAAGAGCTAATCCAGGGATTAGATCGTAAGCCTATATGTTGTCGGATTATTATTGTCGTTTAATTGCCTATAATCAAGACATAACCTTATTTGGTAATCCCAACTAAATCCAGATCTTCACTTCCCTTTTCTTGTGTCCTCTTTTAATTGCCCCCATTCTTTTCGTTTTCATAGGAGTACCCGCCCCTTCACTCGAATGTTACCTGGATACGCGCCTGGTCAACCCCCATAGTCAAGTAGAATCGCAGCAGGACCGTGACAAATTATGATAACACTGATTTATCGGTGAATATTATGATAGTCTAGGGGGTACTAAACACAAATCCGGTGAGTGCCACTTGGGCACCCTTGGGGAATTTCTTTTTTTAATTTTAAAATTTTACGGAGGCACTTAGGTGACAGACATATACGAGATTTTTTTTCGCCACAACGGCAGCAGTCCTTCTGAATTTAATTTTCAGTGTCACTTTAGGGCCTCCGTAATTTTTCGATATCCACGAATGACGAATAATGAAAATGTCATCTTTTTATGAATTCTAAATGCTATACATTCAAATAAAAAAGTAAAACCCGAGCAAGCTGGTGATTTGTTAATATATGACCACATGAAGTAAATTTAGGGTCACATCATATTCTTTTGAGATATAATTAGCCATTCAAATTAATCTAATGAAGGAACCAATAGCATGATAATTGTATGAACTATGTTTTATGCTAAATTTAAGAAAAGGCATTTATTGTGAAAAGTAGAAACTATATTTTTTCAGAATCCTCGCATGTTAAATGGTTAAAGGGACTGCGGAACGTCTCGACAAAAGAAGGAGCTGAAGGAGGGGGGGGGGGGCTGGGTATTTTAATTTTATACACGGTTATTTTGCTTGCACGGATTTCACTGGGACATGGGGTTTGCAGCCGTCGCGCCCTCCGATTGACTCACTATCAGACTTGGTTCCTATGATGGAGACATTTCTAAGATCATATGATATTATTTCAAGGCATTAATTCCATCGGTTGTGTTAATTGTATCAAATATATAGTTATTAGATAAATTAAAGTCATTGTTTAACATTGTTTTAATTTAAAAAACATTCTCAACTGCCAGATTCTAGAGGTTTTCTGAAAGGTTGATGGTGCATATAAACTAAATTAGGAAAATATTAGGCTATAAAGTCAACGTTTAGTGCTTGAAACAAGCGAAAATCTAAAACGTCGGCTCCATAGGCTTTATACAGGAATAAATGCGTAATCCTGACGCTTTGATTCAATGTACATAGATATCTATATAGTGCATAAATAATTTTCTTTATTTTTTGGATCCTCTGTTGATTTTTCATTTATCTGAATATATTTATATATGACAGGCAGCTTGGTTTGATAATTTTTTAAATTGTGCCGCTGAAACATGTGACAATGTCTTTAACAGACGTTGTCAATTGTACTTTATAGCACATTACATTGAAATTAATGTATAAATGACATGTTACATGTGAGAATCATACTGCTAATACTAAATGTTCACCTTACACCAGTTGCTAAATATACACAAAGCACGAATTTTGTGTACGTTATTATTATTCTTGCCAAGTTAGATAAATGAAATGGCTGAATGTTAAAAGACTATAACATGAATCGGGATTTGCACCATGTTATCACATATTTACATTACACCAGCTTGTACATGTTCATATAGACCTATTTTATTCAATTTGAGGAAATGCATAATCAACACAATTCACAGAATTTATGCCTTGAAATAATATCATATGAGCTTCCCCATGCAGAAACTGCAAACCCTATTTTTTCAGGAGAATTCTTGCAAGCATAATATAATAATTGCCCTTCTAGCAATAAATAAATAAAGACTTATCTTTTCAATGCCTCTTACTCATAAATCCAACTCGATGAAGCAGCATTCTTTCTACCTTTCTACATTTCTATCTTCTACCTTTCCTCCAGCTTTCCTCTACTATTCTTTACTGCGCCTCGAGCATCCGGCAGGATGGATTCGGCGCATTATAAATTGCATCTATTATTATTATTATCATTCATATGAAATCACCTCTTCATTATTCGTCACCTCTTCTTCACTTTCCCCTCTCTCATTATCAAAATCATCCTCATTTTCTTTACTTTCTCCCTCTCTATTTTCTTTCCCGATAAATATTCAGTATTGCATGGGAAACGCCTTAAAATCCAAATTTAGTTTGTTAGTTATCGAAGCTATCAATCCCAACCATTAGATTTGTCATCTAGGTCTGTCCTTACGCCATGCCCCTTCATCTATCTCTATCACTCGCTTTCTCGCTNCTCTCTCTCTCTCTCTCTCTCTTTCTCTTTCTCTTTCTCTTTCTCTTTCTCTTTCTCTTTCTCTTTCTCTTTCTCTTTCTCTTTCTCTTTCTCTTTCTTTTTCTTTTTCTTTTTCTCTTTCTATTTCTCTTCCTCGTTCTCTTCCTCTTTCTCTTTCTCTCTCATCTCTACCTCTCTTTCTATCCATTTCTCTATCCTCCCTTCTTTTTTTCTCTCACTTCTTCTTCTTCTTTTTTTTTCTTCATCTTCTTTTTATTCTCTCTCTGTTCTTATTGTTATTTATTCTCCTCTCTCTCTCTCTCTCTCTCTCTCTCTCTCTCCCTCACCATACACCCGACATTGATTTAAGCATTAAGAAAGTGAGAAAATAATTATCACAGTATTATCTAAATTATTTTTAAATATTGTTTTTATTCTCTCAAAATATCCAGCCGTGCCGGACGGGAGTTGACACAGAATACAAAAATGAGTGAACTATAAAATTATTTGTAATTTCTAATACAAAATCCAGCCGTACCAGACGGAAATTCACACAATATATACAAACATTATATAATTCATCGAGTTAATTGATTGTGAAGAAATACAACTATAAATAAATAAAAAATCAAGAAATGCTAGTAGTTCATTTCAAATTTAAAAATGGCAAAGAAATATCAGATAACAATAACAATAATTAGGATGTAATTATCAACCTCATTAAATCGAAAAGCTTATCATTTTCTGAATTAATATCGACAAATAAAAATGATAGCGTTGGAGCACTTGATCTGCAAATTGTCAAGACACACGCAAAATGCGTGTGAAGAAAATTGAAGCAATCGTCTATCTCCTATCATGCCAAATTTACAAAGAGGACATAAAACAGAGAATGATTGATATTGCCGAAGTATATCATAAAACGATATTAATCAGTAATAACAATCTTCATCTTTGAAATGAACATTTTCATAATTAATAAATCATGAACATAAACTTTATGTTATAAGCAGCCTTTGCTATATCATTAGTCTTGCAAAAAAAGTTATAAAGTATGTCATTAAATGACTTTGAAGCGAATCCAGCCGTACCAGACGGGCTTTATTTTGTTAAATAATTTGGCATCATTTGGAGTTATATAAAAAGAAACAAAGATTGATGGCAAAATATTATATAAAATGGCATTGTATATCAATTATGGCAAAACAATTTAGCGATATAAGCAACGTCGTTAAGTTAAACTATCTTCAAGTGAACATGTAAAGCAACGAATATAATTTCGTGCATGAGTTAGTTCATGTAATTAAATGGTTTGGTGTATAATTTGTCTCTGACAAAAATTTAGCACAAAAATATGAGGCGACTCCAGCCGTACCGGACGGGTTCTCTCTAGCTATAAAATATTCTTTGGAGTGATATACAAATATAGTAGGATACTTGTCACCAAATGACCCTACATATGAGTAGCAAAACAATTTAAGATTACTACACAAACTCCTGAAAAATAAATATTTTCAAGTTCTTTCGGGAATTCTTTATCTTTTCATGCCAACCCACACATTTTATAGTACTGTGACAGATCAGCGGCAAGCCTTAACAACAAATCTTTTCATTTAACAACGTAGTTCCTTACGATTTTTGTCTATTATTTCATCACCATATATATAAGCTGCAAAGTGGACATGTTCAAAGATCTATTGCACGGTAGTCTGCCTTGAAGCCTCTAGCAGTAACAGAGTGATCAGATACCAGAGTGAGCTCCATCCTATTCTCAAGAGACACGAAGGATGCGGTTGGGTAATCATCTCCACACAACCTGGAGAAAGGAAGAGGAAAGAGGGAGAAATAGAAGAACAAGTGGTTAATTCCCATGGCTCATAAACTCTATTTGCAAAACACATTAAACAACTAGATTTTCAATATTGAAATTGAAGAGCAACTGAGCTTTTTTCTTCGGAACTTCAAACCAACTTCAGCAAGATCACCAAGGTAAATTATCGTCATTTAAATGTTGTAATAATATTGACAGCATTCTTATCATTGCCAACATAGTCGAAAGGCTTTTTAGAATAAACGATTTCCAAACCAGAAAGGGCAAATTATTTCTTAATTCTTTAAATCTACGTTATTGAAAGAGAAAATGGCAAGGAAACTTACTTCATAGGAACTCTGACATTATCCCCGAGATCAATCTCCAGTGCGTCCCAGCGGCAAGTACTTTGATTCTCCAAGGAGAAGTCCCTCAATGTCAGTTCGACTCGACGACCAGCCTCCACTTCGATCACGTACGTACATCGCTGGCTGACATCGTAATTGCTGGGATAGTTTGGTGATGCCATTGCGCCCTGGTTACCACCAAAGTTTCCTCCGCAAGACCCGACAACTGGAGGAGTGGTCGTTGGGGGTTCAGTGGGCGGGGCCTGGATGCGATAAGAAGCCCTGAAGCCACGCCCAGTGATGCTGTAGTCGGATGTGAAGATAACGAGCATCTGATGACCGCTAGAGATCTGGACAACGGGTGCAACGCTGCCGCAGAACTTCTCTCCAGCGACATCGACGTCATCTTTGCGAACCTCGACGGCGTCGTAGCGGCACAGAGTCTCGGCCTCGATGTTCATGTCAATGAATGTCAGCTCGATAGTGCTTCCTGGGGCTCCCTATTTGAAAGAGAAAAAACAATGACATATCTTTAGAATGTGCTTCATTTATCCAACATAACATCTAGTAACATATCCTATATTGGCAACTTTGATCATTCCTATCAAACTAAACTGAAATTTGAAATTTTCTTCATCAAATCTATTTGTAAATGTACATTTAATGAGATATACAAGAACATTTTTGTATCAAGTATTTATTGCTAGCATTAAACATAGCCGAATGCCTTTATTATATAGTAACATATTTATTTCATTTCCAGACATACTATAGCTAGAGTCATATGAAAATTGTATGAATTTGAATTAGATTTAAGAATCATGAGTCAGTTTATTTCAGATTGGAGATACAAGGAAAGCAAAACTCACCTCAATAAGGTACATGCATTCCTCATGGTTGTCATAGTTACTGGGGTAGTTTGGTGACGTAATCTCTCCCTCTGAGTCAGTTAGTCTCTGGTTACATGTTGGTGCTGGAGTAGGTCCAGTGCTATCCTCGCACAAGTCACCCGAGTAACCTGTAGGACACACGCAGTTGCAGTCGGTATCATGGTATCCGCCATTCTGACATTGAGGCTCGCCCGAGCATTCATTGTCGCACTCGTAGATGAGGTTGGCTAGTGCTATGTCGGCCTGACTAAGGCCTTGTCGGTTACCAAGGAGATGAGACTGAAGAGGATCTACGGTGGTGATGGTTGGCTGACCGTTCTGGGAGAAACCCTGAGAAATAAAAGAAAAGATGCAACTGGAAAATTAGAATTCAATCAATCAGATATTAGAGGTTGGTATATTAAAGTGATCAATAATTGCATGAAGTACTCGAAGTAGGTTGTTCTGGAGCATGTTCGTGTTTTTGTAATTAATGAACAGTTACTGCTCTTAATGAATATCCGATAAAAAATGATAGAAATACATGCAATACTATCAAAGTCAGGAAATAGTTGCACATCGATTTATTTATCATTTATTATTATTCATTCATTCATTCATTTTTATTTCATTTTCACAGGAAAAATACAAAATCATTTTACAAGGTAACAAAGAATTTTGCAAATACAAAATAATACATCATAATTATATTCACATAAACAAACAAGAAGAATAATATCTAAATTGGATTTGACGAACAAAATATAAAATAAAACACTGTGAAAATGGAGAGTCCTCTGAAAAGCCGAAGCTTGCATGGTGAGGTACCCTCAAAATAATTACATAAAAAAAGAAGAAGACGTAAGGAACAAAAGAATAAAAGTGCTTGGTTAAATGTTACCAAGCTATGAATCAATGTTAATGTAATCTGTGCTGACAAAGAAACTTGTAAAGTTTTTCCAATGGCAATGCCATGATACCCTAATTCTTGTGAAATTCAGGAGATAAATGTTAAGATTCTTACATGTGATCCATAGTGCATGACGGAGCCAATGTCGTACTCTACACCTCGTGACGTCACTTGGTTCCAGGTGTACTTCTCAAATTGACTGTGAAAGTTCGGGTCGATGTTTTCGAAGTGGACGTTGATGTAGGTGTCTCTGTCTGGTCGAGACTGTTCGTGATGGAAACCCATGGCGTGTCCGATCTCGTGAGCGACAATGCCGAGCTGCAATCAGTGGCAATCAAGGAAAATAAAAGTACGGTTAGATTCATGAATTTCTCATATCAAATAATTTTATTTTTTTCAATACTAAGAAGCCAGCATAGAGAAACGAGGCTTGTTCAAAAGGCTGTCGGTCCGAGAATAACATTTGATATTAATTTGATAGTTGTAAATCAGTGCATTGATTATGATTACAATGAAAAAAGTGCGTAGAAAATTCATTATTATTATTCCTAATACTATATGGTTTTTATGTCTATACATTTGTGCATTTTTTATATAGAGCTTTCTTGGAAAGCAAGTCAGTTGTACTGACTTGGAGAAACCATCGTAATAATAGAAAACTTCAATAATAACTGAGTTAATCAGTACTTTTGTTATTTCCAAAATAAGATTTTTTTTGTCGGTGTTATTGATAAATGCATAATTACGAAAAGATGACTTACTGTATTACAGCGGTCTCCGATTGAGATCTGTTGTTCGCCATTAAAGACCCTTCCTACGTAAGACCAGCAGCCGCCACCCTTGAAGAAGGAAAGATAAGTATTGTGGCCTAGCTGACCGGCGTGTGATGAGGTTCGGGGTTCGAATCTCAGGCATGTATGCTCCTCCCAGTGATCCATGGCTTGGCGGATAATGACAGCATCAGCAACTGTAGGGAACAGAAAATAAAGAAATATAATAAATTATACAAAACGCACAACATAACTTATTAACTTATTCCATCAAAC
>BQKZ01009147.1:0-19621 GCA_036244855.1 Temnopleurus reevesii
CCCCCCCCCCCCTATGTAAACTACATGGGTACAAAGTTGTTAGATGAATAGATTATCACTTGCTATGCAGGAATTTCTCATTCCTCCATCTCGACTTTTCTAATCTGAGCCTCCATCCATTTTCAACATAATAATTTTAGCAAATCTCCAGATTCTTTTTAAATTTTCCTCAAGATTACATGGAACGACAGTGGAAACTTGGTATAAAGAGATCTGATATAACAAAATATGTGCTATAGAGAGCTAAAACATCTGGTCTGAGCTCTTTATAACTTCTTTTTTTTTTTTTTTTTTTTACTCTGCTATAAAGAGATTACTGCTATAACAAGGTATTTTTTTATAGTCCCAAGCACCTTGCTATACTGAGTTTCCACTGTATTCATTATTCTCTTAATTCCGATATAATACAATATATCTCAAAATATAAGCATATAGACAATTAAACAAAAGTTACGGATTCTTTTCTAATCATTTCACTTCACGATGGGCTCACTTTTCGGGATGCATAGAGGAGTAAGACATTAATCAACAATTAATATCACTAATGCGTGAAAATGATTACGGTAGGTTTGATCACATGCAAGACAAAGGAATTTGGGGTATTTCAAAAAGTGTAAAACCTCATAAAAATCTATTCACATAGTCGTCCCTAAATTCTTTTTAGTACCATAGCTAAATTTTACAATTGCACAAAATAATCAGTCATGGTAAAATGATAGAAAAACAAGTAAAAAACTTTTTAAAAAAGCACAAAATAAAGGTAAATATATGGATATATTGGCACCATCCGTATCTGTAAAATCTCACAAACCAAAATCTAAAATGCAATACGGAGTATTTGACAGCACATCAAGGCTTCAATTAAAAATAAATAAAAAGAAATACAAATTCCAACAGCCCTATTTTGACTGCCTCTCTGCCATCTTTGGATCTCTGAATAATAGCGCACTGCTGAATTAAATGGACATAAAAATACACTTTTATGCTCAATATGTTAAAACTTATTTAATATAACGTTTAATACAGTGGAACCTCGTTATATAGAGGTCGGATATAGTGAGATACCTGTTATAACAAGGTGATTGTATTGGTCCCAGCTCTATACAGTTCTTGTTTTTTTTACCCTGATATAGTGAGGAACCTGATATAACAAGGCAATTTTCGTGGTCCCAAGGACCTCGTTATAAAGAGGTTTCACTGTATTTGATTAGCAGTTTAAGATATACATTTTTTTTTATCTATGATTAATAGCACACTGCTGAATTAAGTGGACATAAAAATAAACTTTTATGCTCAATATGTTAAAACCTATCTAATGTCACTATTCATATTTGATTAGTAGTTTTAGATATTGATGGAACATTTTCAACAATTTACTGTATAATTGAAGGGAGGTGATCAGTTGTCTCACGATGTGTAAACGTAAAACGTTAGTTCTGTATGTAACATGAGAAAAAGCTGCTAAACTAATCATCTTTTGTATAGCAATAGTGCTAGAATGCATAGCAAATTTTTACGCGATACCAGAAAAATTTATTCCCTGCCTGGAATGCCAGTGTAGATATAGATGTTCCACAAGCATTTGCATGTAATAACATTGGGTGACTTCAAATACGGTGTTGAACGCTGGTGTTGGTGTTGCAGCAACACCAACACCAGCCTCGACACCAAACTTGAAGACTGTCGGTGTTGGGGTTGACCTCGCAAGATTCTGACGTATTTCCAGTCGTTTCTGTATCACTTCTGTAAACTGACCAACGGTGTTTGAGCTCGGTTTACGGAGCATTTAGCTCTCTCAACACCAACACCAACACCGAACACCGTACTTGAAGTCACCCACTGTGTTAGCAGGGGCTGGACAACTCAACATGATTTACACTATCTATATGAGATTGCACATCTATGAAAAAATACACATAATTGGAAATCCTAGGTTGTGTTTCATAAAGCTGTGCGTAGATCTACGCACGACTGTCGCACAAATGTACGAACTACTGGTGATCCTTTCTTTGGTGCAATTCAGCACCAGGATGGTGTTTCTGCAAATCATTCTTAAAGTTACGCACAACTATAAGAAAGACTGGAGTACGTTAACGACTGCAATACACGTAACATTCTTGTTCAGATCAGCACAAGAAATGGGACCAGTCAAGCGTAAAGCCGTTCTTAAAAGTCTTTCCCATCTTGGTGAAACACCGCCCAAGAGTTATCATTGAGTGCAAGAAAGCATCACCAGTCTTTCGTAGATCTATGCACAGCTTTATCAAACACAACCCTGTTTTACTTCTCGGCTGAGTTGTGTAGGAATCTGTGGTAGCATATAAATATTCAATGTATTTTGAATGCTTAAGGTTTTGTTTAACGGTTCTAAACAATGCGTAACGAGGAAAAACCACTAAACGACTACGATATGTATCATTGATACTGCTCCAAGAAATGTGCTGAAAAATCTGCCTTTCCATGTTCTCGTCATAATAATTAAGCTAACATAAGTCTCTTATTTTTATAGTCTTCATGAATTCAGACGATTCACATATAATAATGTAGCAGACATGTACTCTTACCATAATAATAATGTTACAGTTGGCAATGATAAAAGACATCTTTAAAAAAATTAAAATTAGTAAAATCACAAGCTTCTATGGAAACCATTCCCCATGCATGCCACATCAGTCACTCCAGAAATAGCATGATAAAAAAATGAATATGGGTTACACAATTCATTAAAATTCTGAAGTTAGAATAATAACAAAATAGGTTAATTTAAGAATATTAATTTAATTCAATTATTAATTCTAATAATACTTCTTTAGTAATGCAATCTCTGTGATGAGATTGTGTGAGATTCACACACAATAACGAGCGGAGTTGTTTCACGGGAGGTCTGGAGCAAATATCTAGCCGATATATAACTTTCCTTTTCTAAAAATAATCTGCATACCCGGAAAATCAACCGATTTAACCTAGTTTATAGCAACTTTAGATTGCAACTTCAGATTGCGTACAAGTCATATTACTCACTGGAAGGGGTAGCAATACTATTGCTATCTGTTTTACATTTTTATTGAGGGTATGAAATAATGCTGAACATGCTCAGAGTTGTCTTGGTTGAATCGCATTATAGAAAACATAAGGATTTCACACATACCAAATTTATCATTCATAGCCCCAAGAAAATGTAATGTCAGTTCTGCCAAAAAAGCTGACTCTCTTGAAAGCTATGAATTGAAATTTGTTGAAATTCAACACGTATGAAACAAATAGTATATGTGGGGTACATATCAATTTTCAAAAGAATTTCATCAAGACATACCCTCGCTCCTAGCATAATAGATATGACAAAGCTGCTGAATTGCCCACAAGCATGTAACCACAAACACAGGTTTGACAGTACCTTTCATTGTGCAGAACAACCTTCTTATAAAGAACACTGATATAACGATATCTTGTTATAACAAGGTAGTTTTCCTGATCCCATCTCTTTGTAATTTATGGTATTTTGGCCCTGATATAACAAGGTTTTGATATAAAGAGATGATTTCTCTGGTCCCAAGGGCCTCGTTATAACGAGGTTTGACTGTATATAGTACTGCTCATCCAATCTCAGGTAACAATATGAGGTCTGTGTTGTCAATGGGCTTTTAGGGTGATTATCTTAAGCCCCAGTCGCATAGAGGTCCCGGTTGAACATGACCCTGTTGTTCAGGGGCAGTTAATTGTTAATAAAACAAAGAGTTGTGATGGGTCGTGTTTAATTGGGACTGCTTTGTGACTGGGGCTTCAGATCTGCGGTGATGGTGGATATCTTAAGTAATAATATGAGGATAATGGTGCCAATGGTCATCTAGGTTGAATGTACAAGGTCCGTGGTGTTGGTGGCCACACGGGTGATTATAAAAGATCCATGGTGTCAATGGCCATCAAGATTATATATATGAAGTTTGTGGTGCTGGTGGTCATCTATCCATGGTGTCAACAGCCATCTAGAGTAATCATATAAGCTCTGTGGTGCAAGTGGCCATCGGGAAAGAAGGTTTGTGGGATCAGAAGTCATCTAGCTATCTAGTGGAACTCTCTGTGGAAAGACGATGAGAAATAAAAGATGGAAATTGTATGACAATGAAACACATGTAAAATGCATGAAAGAAACAAGATGCAAAAAACCTTTTTACCATATTTTATAAGTGTTAAACTTAAATCCATTTTTTCCTGTGCTAAAGTTAGATACAAAATTTCTTTGTGCAACAGGCACCTGGTAAGACCACTTTTGTCACATAGTCAGTTTTACTCATGTTTGCCCAAAGACAAATTACGTACTCCACTTTTAACAAATAAAGACTCTTCAATAAACTGATACAAGTGGCATATTTTAGTGTACAGTTGTTTTGATGCCATATAAAAAAAAATAGAGTGGAACCTCATAAATCTATGTTTTTTCCTAGTCCAATATCTTTAAATTCTCATATACTTTGGCTGTGAAAAAGGTTTTGATACAAAAGATATATTTCTGGTCCGAGGACTTTGCTATAAGGTTTTGATTTGACAAACTGCGTGTACAAAAGTTGGGTATTTCGAACGACAGCATCAAATATTTTTTTTTAGCCTCATCAGTGGCTCTTCGTTAAAATTGAGAATAATTTCAATGAAATGCAATGCTTTTGTCATGCAAATATGAAACATGTGACAGCTATATCCCTTTGATGTGCAAATTATAGAACGGAGGAAGAAAATGAAATGAGAAATTCTAATATTACATTGCATAATCTGATAGTGTTATATAGTTTTCATAATATAAAATTGTGTATAATGTTGTTAAGAGAAAAAATATACAAAATCATGCATGCTGATAATTAGCAAGATTGACAGAAACACAAATCTTGAATGATAGAAGTGAGAGCCCATGAGAGATTATGAATATACCAGTCATGCAATATCAAACAAAACAAAGTTAAAAAAATGATAAAAAATAACTAAATAAACACAAGTAATTTGGACTTTACAAACTTTTCCAGAAAATTACAACTACAAATAACCTGACATAAAAAATGCAAATCATAAACAACTACATATGAGAATATCTAAAATAAATGATGCCAATGAATGGAAAATGCAGTACAACACAAATAAGAATCAAATACCATATGACAATATTTTTTAGTAAGGAAGAGTTACAAAGAGAGAGAGAGAGAGAGACAGAGAGAGAGAGAGAGAGAGGGAGAGAAAGAGAGAGAAAAGAAACAGGGGATGATGGTTAAGAAACCATTAACTATTTTGATAGCAGGGTTTTCCCTCACCCCATAATAGATCAATCTGCACCTCTAATGAGACGCGTATGAAATAATAATTTTGAAAATGATCCCAACTTTCTCGCAATATCTCCTTGTCTGGGATAAAGTTTATCTCGCTATCAGAAAATGAGATGGTAAGTTACAAATTTTCTCATTTAGCTTGGTAAATAGTTTTATAAATGTGAAATGTAGATAATATCAGATCACTTCATCACTATGTTGATACATCACTGTAAGTTGAAATGTTAGTCATAATCGAGGTACTTTGAATATAAGAATTAGTACTGTTGTATAAATTGAAATTTCACATTGTTAATTGAATGAATGAAAATAGCAATCATAATATCTATTGAAAATTCAGAGACTGCTTATCACATCCCTTTAACTCTTTCGCTACGACGCGGAGCTCTCATCGGCGCGATAAAATACTACAGCTTGAACGGCAAGCCACTGTCGGCTGCTTGCTGATGTCATTGTAAACATACAAGGATATTCAGGGATCCCCCACTGAAGCTTGCATATAAAATACCGTAAGCTAATCTGCGTTGCCTCTGACCTTGTTTTCAGCCGGTGAGAGCGGCTCTCCGTCTGAACACAAAGTAAAACTTACAAGTTTTGCTTTCCCTATATGTTCCATATTTCCCTCTAATTTTCTGCACTTTATTCCGTACAGATAGAGGGAATTTGGAAACTGAAATTTTGTAGCAAAAGAGTTAATACAGGTAGAACAACAACAGCAATAACATATAAATGTATATGAGTGAATATGGCTGATATATAAAAATATCACTACCAGCTACATTACTCTTCAAGGCAAATGCACACTAAACAACTTTTAGTTGTATGACCTCAAGATCAATTTTACAAATACCGAAACACGCTGTTATACGTCATCTCACGGCGATGTACTTGGTATTTGATTCTTCATCTAATTTCAAGAATCAAGTAGATCACCGTAGAACGACTTATTACAGCACGTTGCAGTATATGCAAAATTGGTCGTAAGTTCGTACAAATAAAAGTTGTGGAGTGTGCAGTGGCCTTACACTCTTTAAACTTAATCCACTGATATGTATCATGTCTTTATAATACACAGCATGTAGTGATTAAGTGATATGAGTGGAAGTAATTTTGTCAAAATATTAATTGTAATAGAAAATATATACAATATGACACATGTACAACTAAATAAGACACAAAGATAATATGTCAACTTTTCTTAACAGGGTGAACACCATCACGACTTACAAGTGAAGTTAAACTCGATTCTCCCACTGACTAATAACCGGGGTCTAACTGGGTCTCTACGTAGAGGGCGCTATTCCTGTTTGCGAGGGAAAGGTGGAGTATGAGAGGGGCGGAGTCTTCCGTCTATGTGTTAGAGATAGAACAGGACAGATGGGTGAGGAAAGAGAAAGAAAACAAGAAGTATGGGTTAAGCATCGTGAAACAATAAAGGAGATTAGCTATTAAAAGATAGACAATCAAAGTGGTTAAAACCCAGTCACATAGAAGCCCGGAAGCAACACGATTGAACACGATTCTTTGTTCAGTTCACAGTTAACTACCTCCGAACACAGAGCCGTGTTGAATCGTGTTGCTTCCGGGCTTCTGTTTGAATGTGACTGGGGCATTAGACAGTTATAAGAAAGTTAAGAAGCATCTAATAAGCATTATGATACCAAATGAACAATTCTGTCATTTAAAGACCCCTCCTTAATTACTTGTAGAAAATATTTCTAAAATACCCCTGGATGATAGTTTTTCAAGATAATTTGGTGGCCCCTGACAGTGTTTTGTGAAGTTTGCTGCAGTGACTGTTAGTCTGCACTCTGATTGGAAGAAAGGCAAGATGTCTGACCGTTGCTATGGAAACTATCATTGAATGACTGCTTGTCGCTGCAACAAACTTCATAAAACACCCTCCAAGAGGACAGCTTTTTTTAAAGACTGTAGCCTATCCAGAATCTTTTTAAAGTGACACCCATTTGGTTTTTCAAACTTCACAGATTTGATTAGGAAAATTGTGATCTCACTTTTGTTGGGTATATCATAGAAAAGCTACATTATGAAGTTTAAAATTGATATCACTATGTCATATTACGGTATGCAAATCATTTAAAAAAATTCAAAAAGAAATTTAGTTATAATGGATGTAGCAAGGAAGATATTGATATTCAAAAATTCCATATGCAAATGAGCCCAATTTCTAGTGTGATTTTCTATGTACAGTCAAACCTGTCTATAGTGGCCACTGTCTATAGTGACCGCCTGTGTATAGCGGCCACTTGAATTGATTCCCTCCAGGTGAAAATACATGGTATAGAACCTGTCTATAGAGGCCACCTGTCTACAGTGGCCACTTAAGTCGATTCCCTCCAGGTGAAAATGCATGTTATAGAACCTGTCTATAGAGGCCACCTGTCTACAGTGGCCATCTTTTCTGTTTCCCTTGTAGTGGCCACTATAGACAGGTTTGACTGTATATGGAGGGGTCTTATTAAGAAAGGAACTTAAACCTTCCTAAGATTATGAACAAGGTAATAATCTAATCAAACTAAAAAAATGAGATGAAAATACATGTACAGAAATCATGATTAAACATAAATCTATTGAAATGAAATTTAGAGGACCAAATACCTGTAGAATAAAATTTAAAAGAAATGAAATATGGCAACACTCAAATATAAATAAGATCTAATGAAAGTAGAACTAAAAGTAGAAGAGTAACCTAAGAATGATGATGCGATTATTGAACAATATGTACCAGTAAAAGGTATTTAGAGGGCGCTGCTCAGCGGGGACCAGTTGGCTTTCTACATTGTCAAAGCCAACGAAGCAAATTTCCCATTGTGGACAAATAAAATTATCTATCTATCTATCTATCTATCTATCTATCTATCTATCTTTACACCTCAAAGATTCCAGCCTTCCTATATTTGCATGAGGATTGAAAGATAGATGTGAACCACTTATCACTAATATCTGAACAAAAAATCCTCATGGGAGAAAGCATTTGGTTCAGCTCTCGAGTGATTTGTATATTATTTTTTTTGTAAATTAAGAATGATTTTAAAGAAAGAGATAGCTAATATATCATGTTAAAATCTATACAAATCATGTTTTCAATTATTCAACAAAAATCACCACTGAAAATATAAGTAATTTCGATCTGAATATCTATGGATATATCTTGAAAAAACTTGTGGTGAAAACCATTATATACAAGTACTAAAATAAAAAAAACAATAAACACTTGTAATATGAAATAATAAAGAATACTATTATGAAACTATACAAGACTGTGCATCATAGAAAAGAAAGTGAATTACAAGTTAAAAGACGACAACGTGACATTCTTGTAGAGTGCCGAAAGAATGTAACATGCAGGTGCAAGTCAATTGCGGAAGAGGCTTGCACTATCAGACAAAGATTTGACAAATTTTTTAAAATTCTTTGAAACAAGATACAATACATTAAAAAAGCATTCTGATGGCTATGTTTTTATAAAACTCATAAAATCTACATGTATTTACAAAACAGTACAAAATCATGATGGCATTCTTCACAATAAGATTACAGTTGGTAAAGTAAATGTGGCATGCCTCTGCTAAAAAAAATAATCAAATTTAGAGTCATGCATCATAATTAACAAAATATTTAAGCATTGTAATCAAATGTGTTGAGAAATTATAATGCAATTTATATCAATTCACTTTAGATTTTCAAAGTGAAAACAATTTACAAAATCATTACATGAAATGTTTCCAAACAAAGTACAATTATTAAAAAAAAATGCATTTCCCAAAAATATACTAAATAAAAGCATAACCAACTCCGAATCTGGTCTACAATGGTTTACAATATTGTTTACAGTATCTACTAAAGTCAAAGGCTCGTATTCCAATTGAAGGGTTTAACTCAACCCGGGACAAAGCCATTGTTATTAAGCCTTGTGGGGTGTTGTTCAAAATCAACTGCAAATCAACTGCAACTTTGCGAAATGTAACGCACATTTCCATTCGCGCACGGTATAAGACGCACATGAAACAATGATTTTGATTGGCGCGTTCCGATCAACTGCAACTTGCTGTCTATTGCAACTTTTGAACAACACCCACTTGGTCTTTTCAAAAGTTAAATCAATGGTCTAAATGACAATGATTTAGACCTGGGTTAAGTTAAACCTCGCAATCGTAATACGGGCCAATGAAATTGCAGAACTATTCAAGACATGCACAATGCCATTAAGACCTCTTTGTTTGCCTGCTATCACTATAAGGAGGTGTTGCTCGAAAGTTGCAATTGACCGCAAATTGTAGTTGATCGAAACGCGCCGATCAAAATCGTTGTTTTATGCGCATCTTGTTAAATGCGCATTTCGCACGCGAATGAAAATGCGCGTTACAATTTGTAAAGTTGTAGATGATTTGCAGTTGATTTTGAGCAACACCCCCTAAAGCTAGGAACAATAGGATCACCAGAGGATCAATGAACATGCCATTGCCCTGAGTTTTATAGTGATGGCAGGTCACAAATGAATTCTCATTTGCACTGTACAATACAGGATTTAACTTTTGGCGCCTTTTTTATTTATTTTTTCACTTTTGTGCCTGCGATAGTCCATGCTCTAACCCACCAATTTAGAAGACGAAACCAACTAATTTTCACCTAGTAACATACACCATGCGATAATTAAAGAGGAACCCACTTCTGGAATCATTGAGATCAACAAACAAAAAATTGGAACAAAAACGGATATGTTCAAAGTCTAGGAATCAAAAAGAAAAATAAATTAAAAGTCTCTCATGGGGATTTTTGATTTTGCAATTTAGGAAGAATCTGAGAAGTCGAATCATTCTGTATGAAAACAACTGGTGCATTTTCCTTTTTTTCAGAATAAGGCAATAAAATGTTAGTTTTTCGCCGAGCATGACATGCATTTGTCTATTTCGCATGTATCTTATAAAAAAAATCAAGCAGAGCCCTTATTCTAGATTTGACACTCATACTTTTTTTTGGGGGGGGCAAAGGTTTGTCTCCTAGTGCATTAGTGATTCTTACTAAGTTCTAACTCAAGGATCCCCTTATCAGAGAACATCACTAAATCTTTATAAATTCATTACTCCAGAATGGATTGTCAAATTTTGCTCAAATTTTCACAGGTTGTTCATCTCATTTACATTTCTTGATTCACTGACAGCAGCATGATAATTCCATGGATGAGTTTCCCCTTGAAAAGTTACCTGAAGAGAAATTTACAAAAACCTGTTCCCAGATTGTGCGCAGAAAGAAAACAGAGAATAAGGTGGATTAGGGTTAATAGAAAACTGCAAGTATTACACCACGGTTAAGGGGGGGGGGCAGGAGGAAGGTAATTTAGGCATTAGGTTGACAGGAATAATTTTTTTTTTTTTTTAATTTTAGTCAAAGTTTTTTTTAACAATGAAGCTACTTTAATCCATTGCTAAATACACTAAATATATCTTTTTCTCATCCTCTCCTTTTCTCTCATCCTCTCTCTGTCTCTGTCTGTCTGTACCTCTCTCCCTTTCTTAGTTGGAGTTTCATGTAAAGTGGAGGAATATTACAAAACAAGCAAAAATATCATGAATAAAATATTCACAAAAGAGTTCCATCCTGGTGCTGTGGATTATTTTTCTTATTATGGTAATGAGGTGAACCAATTGGAATTCATTAATTAGTGTTTTTTATCTCTTTTCACCTTTTCAACCGCATAATTATAGCCAAGATTGCAATCTCTACAATTAGAATCCACAATAGCATCACCACATTAATTATGCATATAATACAATGAAATCGACAGTTAGATAAAATGTAGTGTTCGAAGAACTTAAATGTACAATACAATTAAATTCACAGTTTTTTAAATTAAGAAATCATACACAATATAGTTTTCAAAGAACATATGGTGAATTAAAAAAGAAGGATGACAAGAGTAAAAAAATCATATCACAATAACAGTATGTGGGAAGGAGAACAAAGGAGATGGGTCTTGCTTCTTAACAAAATTTTAAAGTTCACATGATATTCCATGCTTGGATTAATAGTGTAAAATCAGTATAGGAAGTATGACTCCTTGATTCAAAATTAATCTAATTGCTCATCAAATTTACACCCCCCCCCAAAAAAAAAACACCTAGCAGAGAAGAAAAAAAAGTCAAAGGAAGGAACGGGGGAGAAGAAAGAGACTAAATAAGAGAAGAAGACAAAGAAGAAGACGGAGAAAATAAGAAGAAGAAGAAGAAGAAGAAGAAGAAGAAGAAGAAGAAGAAGAGGAAGAAGAAGAAGAAGAAGAAGAAGAAGAAGAGGAAGAAGCCGGAGAACAAGAAAGAGAATAGGATGAAGAACAAAGAGGAGGAGAAGAAGAAGAAGAAGAAGAAGGAGGAGGAGAAGAAGAAAAAAGAACAAGGAGTAGAAGAAGTAGTACGAGATGAAGAAGAAGAAGGAAAATAAGGGGAAAAAGAAAAGGGAGAATGAGAAGGAAGTGTAAGGAAGATCAAAAGAAGAAAAAAAGAGGTGGGGCGTAGGGAGAAGGGGAAGGTTCAGCAGGGCAGTTAACTTTGCCCATTATAAGTTGAATAATCAGTTTATAAAGTCAAAAGTAAACTTATTCTATTTATAGTCTATTGTAGAGTGCGAAGACAATCTTTTCCATGCATTTTCATGTTTCAAATTAAGAAAATGGTTGTAATAAAGTGCAGTTAAAAGATATACAGAATACCTGGGAGGTGTTTCACCAAGATAAGAAAGACTTTAAGCACGACTTTACGTTCGACTGGTATCCATTATTGCACGTAATCATTCATAATATTACGCGCATTCAGCGCAAGAAGGGATACCAGTCGAACGTAAAGTCGTGCGTAAAGTCTTTCTTATCTTGGTGAAACACCTCCCTGGTGCAGAAGAATATTGGGGGGAAACATAGTTCATGTCAATTAACCACATGAAACAATACATCAATATGCAGGAGAAGTGTGGGAAGCAATTTTTTCAATACTCTTTTCACCACATTAGCGAAAATAATATGAATTAACTCACAATTTTAAAACCGCTAAGAAACCAACATCAATTTATTAATGCTATCATTATACATTCAGCAGGGTTATACTTTGAATATTTTTACAGATATTTTCAAGGAAAATTAAGCCAGCCTTTCTTCCCAGTATATATTTTGATAGTGTTAAGACTAAGCTCAGGTCAGAGGGGTTTCAATATATATAAAAAAAAAAATAATAATTAAACAGAGACGCAAACCTTTCAGAATGTTAGAGGGTAAAATTCAATTGTGAATTCCAAACATCTCAACCTAACATTTTTCTCATGAGAAAAAACACATTATCTTTATCATGTATTCTCTCATGAAGGAATATTTGGTTCAGCTGTTTGGTAATTCACATTTTATTTTTCATCTTCATTCATATTCTGGAAAGTTAATGTCTCTGCTGAGCGCACCAACCACCTTTCCCCAGTTGCACATATAATGCATATCAAGTAAGGCCAACAAAGTAAGGATCACCCAAGAGCCTTGATCTCTGAGGTATACAAACTGCATAAGTTTTAAGTTCTGTATGGTTTATTTGCCAATAATTTGATACCATTTGATATCACAGAGTGTTATCAAATTCTACTCTCTCTCTATCAATGCCATTTTTGAAAAATTCCTGCTTTTACACACAGATATTGTAACAACAAGGATATTACAGTATTTGACAGACTTTTCTTTTACAAAAAAAAAAATCAAAGTGTTTAATAGGTACATTTAAAATGGTAGAATAGCTTAATATTAGACCCTAATTGGGTTGGAATTATTGCTCAACTGAATGGAGTGATTTGTAAAATTATTGTTTTAATTTGTACTTTTCCTTTTTCTCTTGACGAAATCTAATGAATTCCCTACTGAGAATAGCTCTAAAAAGGCAAAAATCAAGGATATTATGTGATCCATTCTTTGTGGACAACACTGTTTTGCTTCATTTTGCAGCATTTCTCTTTTTCCATAGAATTACAAGTCATGGAACACCGATGATCTTCATTTCTTTGAAGTGGAAGATCCACTGACAGATTTGAAGGGGAAATACACTTTCCGCATTTATTTCATGTTGCATTATGCAACATATCTTTCAGCTTGAACCAATATCTGGCAGAGATCCATCTCTGATCGAGACAAGATATTCTTTCTGCCATCGGATGCTAATTCAAAATCTGTCAGTGGAACTCCCATTCCAAAAGAAGAAAGAATGTCAGTAGTCTGTGTCTCATAAATCTATAGTTTTTTGTTTTATTTTTACCCTGATTCCTCAAGAAGTATTGGAGGTCTTTGTACCACAGCAAAAAAAGAGAAGAAAAAAACAGACGAAAGTAGAAAGAGTCCTCAATAACAGCAGCAATGAAATGACAAAAATCAAAACTATAATAATAACAATGATTCCATTTAGACATATGCAAAGCGCCTTGAGCACTCCGAAGAGTATATACGTGCGCTCTATAAATTGCATTGATTATTATTATTATTATTATATGCTCATTGATTCTTCATCTATACTGATAAACTAATATTTTAGTAACACGATATAAACTATTTCTGCAAAATAAAGTGGGTCATGAACAATAGAGCCATACAGCATGTTAAGAACTGTGCGGACACAACAATAACAAGTTGGTTCCGATTTGAATAGCATTACAAAGGAACATTGAATCGGCGTTCTACTTAATTTTTTGGAAATAGATTATATCATGTTTAGTGTACATATAAACAAATTGAAACCCGCCAATTTTCAGGCTTTTAAAAGCATTTGTTGGCAAGAAGATTTAAGTGCATTAAAGGCAGCAAAATTAACGAAAATAAACCCTCAACAAAATTTTCAGCTTGAACAGAAGTCCCAAAGCACCAAATATTTGCAGCATAATCATATCAGCTTTTGCAGAGTACTTGTATTCATGTAAATATTTCAGATCATAAATTCCAAAACCAATNGCGTACCGTTTTTGTGCCACGCCCATTTGAAAAAAATTTGTCAACCCCAAAATTGCTCAAAAACGTGATTTTGTGTACAAAGTCAATGCAAATTGTGTTTTCACTAAAATATCATAAAAATTTGAATATTTTTACTTTTAATGGCTCAAAATAATTTATTTTTGCAGCATTTTGCCTCAAATAATGTCTAAAACAAATATCAGTAAAAAAAACAACAAAAAAAGGTCAAAAAACAAAGAAATACATAAGAAATTCGTAAAACAATGAAATACATAGGAAATTAATTTTGATAATGAATTTTTTTTAAACAAATTTGTAGAGAATGCTAAAAGAAATATTTTCAAAAAGAAATCAGCTCAATTGGAGATTTAATTAGTGATTAAGAGCCCAAAACTTATTTTATGCATGAATTAGCATATTTAATAATTTCAACAATTTTTTTGAAAAAGTAACCATACATTCTGGTAGAGTACGCCGCAAGCATCATACGTGCCAATTTTCGTCGCGATCGCGCGTTCTACGGCCGAGATCTGATGGGGGGGCGGAATCCGCCCCTCCCGGCTGTGGCATTGCTCAAAAAGCCCGGCCTGATTAGGGTTAAGAATAAGCCAAGGTCACATGGGGTTAGAAACCTTAAAAAAAGAAAGGATTTAACAGAGACGCAAACCTTTCAGAATGTGTAGGATAAAATTCAATTGTGAAATCCAAACATCTCAACCTAACATTTTTCTCACAAGAAAAAAACATATCTTTATCATGTTTTCTCTCATGAAGAAATATTTGGTTCAGCTGTTTGATAATTCACATTCTAATTTCTATCTTCATTCCTATTCTGGAATATCAATGTCTCTGCTGAACGCACCAACCACCTTTCCCAAGTTGCATTTATATTGCATATCAAGTAAGACCAACAAAGTAAGGATCACCCAAGAACCTTGATTTCTGAGGCATACAAACTGCATAAGTTTTAAGTTCTGTATGGTTTATTTGCCAATAATATGATACCACAGAGGATTATCATATTCTACTTTCTCTCTGCAACTGCCATTTTGAAAATGTCCTTCTTTTACAGACAGACATTGAAGATTAATGAAAAGGACTTGACTGACTTTTCTTTGAAAAACAAGTGTTTGATTGCAGCAGTTAAAACAAAAGACATGCTTAGTACTGGACCCTAATTGGGTTGGAATTATTCTCCTCTCAGGACATTTTGCTCAAATTAATGGAGTGATTCATTCTTTGTGGCCAAACCCTGCCTTGCTAGATTATGCAGCATTTCTTTTGCCTAGAATTACAAGACATGGATTACCGATGATCTTCAGTCCTATGAAATGGAAGATCCGCTGACAGATAAGAAATGGAAAACTCTTTTCGAACGTTCATGTCACACATTACAGATGTCAGGGTGCTACATAACTATTTTAGAATCAGTTGTCCAATTGGGCAAGCAAATTTAGAAGTGGCCGAAAATCACTTGCCTGAAAATAAATTTCACATGCACCCCGAAAAATCTAAGTTAAACACTTTAGCTTAAATTGCAATACCGACTAGGATTGTCCTGCTTTTTTTTAAATTCAATTTTTCCAACCAATGTGTGTTTTTTTTGTGGGGGGGGGGGGGGCGGGGGTTTGGGGGGGGGGGGGGGGGGGGGGGGGGGTAGATAGCCCAAGTAAGGCAAGCAGCTTTTGCTTTTGCTATTGCTAAAAATACTTGCCCAGGCATGACTTTCACTTGCCCCAGGCAATCAGGCATGTGCTTATGTAGCACCCCGGATGTTACAGCTTGAACCAAGATCTGGCAAATTTATATCAAGGATTCAGAAATCTTTCTACCTTCAGGTGTGAATTTAAAATCTGTCAGTGGAACTCCCATTCCAAAAGAAGAAAGAATGTTTGTAGCCCATGTCTCATAAATCTATATTTAAATTTTTAAATATTTTTTTTACCCTGATTCCTCAAGAAGTATTGGAGGTCTTTGTACCACAGCAAAAAAAGAGAAGAAAAAAAAACAGACAAAAGTAGAAAGCGTCTTCAATAATAGCAGCAATGAAATGACAAAAATCAAAACTATAATAATAACAATGATTCCATTTAGACATATGCAAAGTGCCTTGAGCACTCCGCAGAGTATATACGTGCGCTATATAAATTGCATCTATTGTTATTATTATTAATATATGCTCACTGAATCTTCATCTATACTGATAAGCTAATATTTTAGTAACACAATATAATCTATTTCTGCAAAATAAAGTGGGTCATGAACAATAGAGCCATACAGCGTGTTCAGAACTGTGCGGACACAACAATAACTTTGGAAATAGATTATATCGTGTTTAGTGTACATTTAAACAAATTGAAACCCGCCTATTTTAAGGCTTTGAAAAACATTTGTTGGCAAGAGGATTTAAGCGCATTCAAGGCAGCAAAATTAACGAAAATAGACCCTCAACAAAATTTTCAGTTTAAACAGAAGTCCCAAAGCACCAAATATTTGCAGCATTATCAGGTCAGCTTTAGCTGAGCACTTGTATCCGCTAAATTATTTCAGATCATGAATTCCCAAACCAGTTGCCCATTCACATACTGGGGGTTCAGAAAAGCACAGTGAGGGCAAATATATTTATATATTTATATATATTTTTACGGTGGGGGGAGTTGGGTAAACTAGGCATTTGGAAAAAAAAGTAGGAGTGAGAAGTATCTACCGACACTATTTCACCTGATTGTTATGCTGAAATTTGATTTCTAATTCATTCATTTTCTTTTTTATTCATTCAAACACATTTATTCAGTATTACAAGACCAGTTTGAAAATGTTTCACATCATGGTCCTGAGATTAAAAACATAACCATATAAAATAACAAGAACATTGAAATATAAATACAAAGTAGTACATACATTAAACAGTCATTCCTGATCAGAGTCAGCAGGAGAGACAAAGGACTAGAAAAAAGAAAACCACTTCATTCAAGCATTCACATTAGCTTCGTGATCATAAAAGAAAGTCTCAGGTGTGACTCTTGTTCAACATTTTTCCACCACATAAGAAGGATTTATATTTCCTTTCTTGTCCCTCGAGCTATAATTGTTAATGCTGAATGGAGGTTGTTTACTTTGTCCTAGGCCTTTGTCCCTTTCTCTCACAGCGCACCCCCCTCCCCCCCCCAAAAAAATAGCTTTGAGCATAGGAACGATAGGATGAAAAAACATGAAAAAAGTGTGGATTAATATCAAGACATCAAAATCAATATCAATATCATTAATATTATTTGCATGATTAATATTTATGTGCAGTTAGCAAGTGCATCTGAACAAGTTCCATATGCAAACAATCGGTTAATACCGGTTTACCCAAAGAGAACATGCACCTATTAATTTAACACAACTAATTTTGCCAATTTTGCTCTCCTTCTTGCACCATATATGTATATTCCTGCTGGGTCCAGAGATTCTAACATTACGATGTATAAACTCAACAGCTGAATCTTAGACCCCAGTTAGACAGCGAGTCCGGGGCTAGCCTAGTCTAGACCAGGGTCAGCCCCAGGCCCGCTGTCTAACTGCTCCAAAGGGACCTTTACCCCGACCTATTAAAGCGAGTCCGTTTTTGGTCCACCTATTGGGATCGACCAGACCCCGACAATGGTCGAGCCCATCAGTCCCGCTGTGTAACCGGGGGTAGACCGATGAGCCCGCTATCTGCGTTTTTTTGTTGATGTCGCGCGTCAGTGGATATGTTACAGATTTTCTATTGTGTTTGCGCCGCTGATTGTTTGCATGGAAAGCACCACAACTTTCTCACATTCAATTCTGTCTAACCGTGGTCATATTTTCTGGACAGTAAATTAAGCATACCACTGAAAACTTGAATACATTTACAAATTTACATTCAAACAGATGGATTGTTATTATTCCTATTTTCCATACTATTATTATTCTGTAAAGTTTCCATCTTGTCACTAATCAACCAAATGGCGGCAACCCTTCACCGTTATCGTAACTTCAAAGATTAAAAACTTACCAATCTTAATCATTAGGGTGGGATTGCAAAGTTGATAAACTCTCAGTTATCCTATTTCTAGTCAATAATTTGTGCTTTCTTTATCATTACTTTGTTCCTATACATGTAAACTTTTTAAATGGTATCTTTTTGACTGTGATGGATACATTTTCAATAAACCACATTTGATGATTAAATAGAAAGATTAGAAACTTACCAATCGTAACTGTTGGGAGCAGTATTTTGGGGCTGATAAATTGTCCTTAATAAAATTTTCTACGATATAAATTTGTCAGTGATTTGTGTTTTCCTTATCATTACTTTGTTTTAATATGAGTAAACCTTGTAAATTCTGTCTTTTCAACTTTGATGGATGTATTTTCAATAAACCACATTCAATGATTAAATAGAAAGATTAGAAACTTAACAAGCGCAATCATTGGGGGCAGTATTGCGAGGCTGATAAATTGTCCTTGATCAAATATAAATTTGTCAATGATTTGTGTTTTCTATATCATTACTTTGTTTTAATATGAGTAAACTTTGTAAATTCTGTCTTTTCGACTGTGATGAATGTATTTTCAATAAACCACATTGAATGATTAAATAGAAAGAATTGAAACTTACCCATCGTAATCGTTGGGGGCGGTGTTGAGGGGTTGATAAACTGTTGTTCTGGTGCACCACTTCCTAACTTCTCTTATTACTTGACGAACCATCATCTGATAACAAAGCAAACAGTTTTCTTTTCTGAATTACTNAAAGATGATAAACTCTCAGTTATCCTATTCTCTAGTCAATGATTTGTGTTTTCTTTATCATTACTTTGTTCCTATACATGTAAACTTTGTAAATGCTATCTTTTCGACTGTGATGGATGCATTTTCAATCAATCACATTCAATGATTAAATGGAAAGATTAGAAGCTAACGCATTGGGTGACTTCAAGTATGGTGTGCGGTGTTGGTGTTGGTGTTGAGAGAGCAGATCGGCCCGTGAACCGAGCTCCAACACTGTTGGTCATTTTACAGAAGCGATACGATCGCTGTATCGATCGCCCAACACTTCGCGAACGGCTCAACGATAAAATAATTTTGGGTCCGAAATTCTCAAATTAATCTATTCTAATTCATACAAATCGTGCAATCTTTTTCAAAATCCAGAAGAAAAGATTTTGCCTTCCAAACTAAAGTATTTGGTTTTAGTTTTCATTTGCAAGTTTTACCGGAAAGTTAATTTAACCACCGACATGTCACGAGTTTTCGGGGCAAAATTGCTACTGTTCTGTGTGGAAAACGAATGCATGATTTCAACACCAACACCAACACCAAC
>BQKZ01009148.1:0-11355 GCA_036244855.1 Temnopleurus reevesii
CCTTTTGTATCACGTGATTTGGAGTTGTGTAGGCGTGTCGATCGGCGCCGTACTTTTCCATTCCAATATGCATCTTTTTTCATGTAAGGCCAAATATCTACTTATATCATTGGTTGCGAACTGTGGAATATTTTCTTAGGTTTTTGAGTTCGTTATTTCTATTTTTATTTCCCTTTAGAGGATAACACACAGACTGATCTTTAAAATGTAAGGCCAAATAGTTACTCATTTCATTGGTTGCGAACTGTGGAATATTTTTAGGTCATTGAATAAGACACAGAATGATCAATGGGGTCGGATGGCGGGAGGGGAACTATACACATATGGGATGTGAATATGATTTGAAGGGTGCACAATTTCTTTTGGTTGGATGAATAGAGGGGTGCAAATTGACTCAGATATAGGAGTGCCAACAATTAATAAAGACCCTATTTTGCTTGTTATAGGGTAAAGCCCTGTTCTAATAGGACCCCGGAAGCAACACGGTTTACCCCGACTTGTTGTTCTGAGTCAGTTAACTGTGAATTGATAAAGAGTCGGGATGAATCGTGTTGCTTCCGGGGTCCTATGTGACCAGGGCTTTAGGGGTCGTGAAAGGGTTGCCAAGACAGCCTATAAGTGCAGAAACCTTATATAGAAGAAGCATATATAGGTGTATATAAGTATATCTGTCCATTCAATTAAACATTTTACCATATTTTACAAACCTTTTCCTACGTCATTGCATCTAAAGTGTAAAATCATTTTCAATTCCAGGGATTTATGCCTTCTCTCTGAAGAGCAAAACACAGAGTTGTTTTGATAACTACATGCGTTACCTGCTTTACAGGAGAAATACATTTGTAAAAAATAGGGGGGGGGGATGGAGAGATGGAAAAAGGTGGAATGAAAAAGATTTACAGATATGAGTTGGATAGAATTATAAACATGTTTTGTTATTATTTTAATTCAATAGTTCTGCTCAACGTTACTAGGAATTGTATAACAGAATCTATGACAATTACGGCCAAACTTTTTCCATTTTTTAAACTTATTATATAGCATTTCATTCCTCAACGGAGTTCTTAAAAATGATCGTCATTGTAACCAGATGGAACTGCATATGTGACTAAATGTTATTTATATATATTACGTCATCTCCAAGAGTGAAATAAGTTGACGGAACAGTGAATTTCCTTTGGTTACTTAGTAAAGAAAATACACTGTGGAATATTTGTGGTCTGTCATCATTCTTTTATAGCGCCTGTTTCCTTCATCGTTAATCCATTGGCCCATGAAAATCGCAACAATTGACAAAAATAGCTGTATTCATCATAATTGTGGTTTTCATTTTTTTTAGGTCTGTAGAGTGTAGTTGTTATTGTGTACCCAAGAACATTAATTTCCTTTACAATTCAGTAAATTGTCCGTACAAATAATTACATTGGCATCATCAATATTATGGCGTATGATATATAGAATTGATAAATTTGAGTTTTCAGTGTATAAAGGTCTTGAAAGTGCAAAACTGCGAGGAACTGCTTTCTATTATATTCATTATAATAATAATAATGATAATAATGGTGGCTACTTATATAGCGCACATGTCCACCATAAAGTGCTTATGGCGCTTTAGAAACAAGGAAACAAGGAAAACAGAATTATGTTCATGAAAGCGGGCCGCAAATGTATATATTTTCATGTTTTTATATAAATATACATGATATGATATACATTTGAAATTTCTCCTTATTTGAGTCTTCGTCCGTTGCTTTCATAGGGAATGTTCCGATTCTGATTTTAAAGTAAATAAAGTTGTATGTGTTGACAAAAGGGTCTGGTATTGTAATCGCATTTACGTAGTTTGTATTGTGTTGTGCCCTTCATATTTTGGCATTAGTAGGGGCTTTCCCGGTCTTTTCATCAAATAGGTGACCTCATAGGTCTGGTAATCAAAAAGAAAAAAAGAGGAAAGAACTAGATAAAAATCATGGTCTTCATTTTGAAAGTATCCGTGAAAGGTGGACGAACTACAGCCTTTAATAATTCAGAGCACTATACAAGAGAAACATAAATAATAATAAAAACAATTCTCCTCCAATTGAAAGTCGAATAACTTTTAACGAGAGAGTTTCCAGGAACGAAATTTACAGGTAACGTTCATCAAATAATGAATAATAATAAACTCTATAATTTAACAAGGGTAGCCACTTTTAGCTGATAGCTGTTCTTCCAGGAAGGAGCCCTGTATAACATAAAGTTATTACAACCTTCTCCTTGTTGAAATACCGAGCGCCTTGCAAGAAAAGCAGATGGTCCCAAGTCTTAGGCATGACTCGACCGGGGCTCGAACCCACGACCTCCCGTTCATGCGGCAGACGTTCTACCTGGCTAGCTTCTGTGTGAAAAACAAAATCAGAATAGTGGTATTTTTACGAGTAAATGNGACATTTGTAGGCAAAGATTTTTTTTTTCTTGTTGACCAGGAAATTATATCCCGAAAATGCCGGAAAGCGGCCCGCAAATGTATATATTTTCATATCATTAAATAAATATACATGATATAATATACATGTGAAAAATATTGTATCGTTACTGCTAGAACAATTGTGAAATCTTGAATTGCGATTTGTGTACTCTTTCAAATTTCTCCTTATTTAAGTCTTCGTCCTTTGCTTTCATATGGAATGTTCCGATTCTGATTTTAAAGTAAATAAAGTTGTATGTGTTGACAAAAGGGTCTGGTATTGTATTCGCATTAACGTAGTTTGTATTGTGTTGTGCCCTTCATATTTTGGCATTAGTAGGGGCTTTCCCGGTCTTTTCATCAAATAGGTGACCTCATAGGTCTGGTAATCAAAAAGAAAAAAAGAGGAAAGAACTAGATAAAAATCATGGTCTTCATTTTGAAAGTATCCGTGAAAGGTGGACAAACTACAGCATTTAATGATTAAGAGCACTATACAAGAGAAACATAAATAATAATAAAAACAATTCTCCTCCAATTGAAAGTCGAATAACTTTTAACGAGAGAGTTTCCAGGAACGAAATTTACAGGTAACGTTCATCAAATAATGAATAATAATAAACTCTATAATTTAACAAGGGTAGCCACTTTTAGCTGATAGCTGTTCTTCCAGGAAGGAGCCCTGTATAACATAAAGTTATTACAACCTTCTCCTTGTTGAAATACCGAGCGCCTTGCAAGAAAAGCAGATGGTCCCAAGTCTTAGGCATGACTCGGCCGGGGGTTTGAACCCACGACCTCCCGTTCATGCGGCAGACGTTCTACCTGGCTAGCTTCTGTGTGAAAAACAAAATCAGAATAGTGGTATTTTTACGAGTAAATGAACACTCACAGGGTAAAGTCATTGCATTTCAAATATTTTTGTGTGCACTATGTGTCAAGTATGTGGAAATAATTTCATATATATCCACATCATCTTTCACAAGGATGGGAAAAGGAAAATTATTATAACAAACGATCATAACCTTGTATTACAAACACAAATAATATTGGGTTAGCTATGTAATTATGTCTGTCAATACGGTTTACATTGTCACTTCCCATGAAATAATAAGCACCATAATTAATCATTGATATTTGCTTGGTCTTTTCTAAACATCGTAATTTGTAAATGCTTCATCCGTGACTGAAAGAAAGGAAATAATTTTGAGAATCATTTCCTCGATGTCGGGATATACTGTGTAGACATAAGTGAAAATGATGATGTAATTTTGGACCATGAAAAAAGTGCAATTAAATGCAACACCTAGGGCCTATAACATAAAAGAGGTACGACTAATTAGGAAGTAATTGTATTCTTATGATACACGTTTTGTCATAGACTTACAATGAATACTTATCGTAAGTTTAATTGCATCTTTTATGTTACAGGCCCCTATACTATACACTGCAAAAACGCTCACGGTGTTACCAGCCGGTATCTTTATATAGGACCACACCAGAAAGGTGTTACAATAACACCAATATGGAATCACATCAATATATTTCAACACCGACTGGTGTTGTCAAGGGCCTTTAACAACACCAGCTGGTGTAGAAATATATTACATGGATTCAAAACTGGTGTTATTTTAACACTTTCCTGGTGTGGTCCTATACAGATTAAGGTTGGTGTTAAATTTTAAAACCTGTGTTTTTGCAGTGTAGGGTCAACCTCGACGTCGCCTGAAACGTCGTTGTGGAGTTGCTCATCGGATCTGAAAAGAACCAACACAATCAAACTGTTTTCAATCAATAAATTTGGTCAAATTTTGTCGAGATGTATTGCCCTAAGGTATATGTTTTTTGTTACAATAATAAGAATTTACAAACCAGCAGGAAATTTTTCATCTGTAAACTTAACAAAAATTTTGTTAAAAATACAAGCCAAATTCCATATTCTGGCCTAAGCATTTGCATATAATTATTAATATTATAATTGACATCATGGTAAATACAACAAAAACAAATGGAAGGGAATATTAATTATACTTTTTTCTGCCGATTATATTTGCCTTCCTCATAAGCATACTGAACTTATTAACGATAAATAATTTATCTGCAACTCAATGTATATATTCATCGTTTGTGCGCCTATAGAGTGATTCTGGACAGATTAGAGCGCTTCACAAATCTAAAATCATTATTATTATTATTATCTAGAGTTGGCATTGAAATGTAGCAATTCTAATCGATCCTTGGTGGAATACAAAAGCCCATAAACATGCTTACAAAAAAGCTGACATAATTTATTTGCGTTTTGTCCGAGAGGGCGTTTCATAATAATACTAATAATAATAATGATAATACACAACATTTGTATAGCGCTTAGTATGAAGTGTTTCTAAGCGCTCTGCGCATTATTACCCGGCTATAGCATGGCTACCATTCGGCGCTCTCTGCATTCAATGAATTTCTCCCCACCGGTACTCATTCACCTCACCTGGGTTAAGTGCAGCACAATGCGGATAAATTTCTTGCTGAAGGAAATTGAAATTGACGCCATGGTTGGGATTCGAACCTACGACATTCGGGTTGAAAGGCGAGAGTATAAGAACCACTACACCACGACGCCTCCATGAAACTTGTTGCAGCAACAAGCACTTTTCAGGTGTTTCAAGTCAGAGATACAAAGGTCAGAGATGGCGTTTCTCATCCAATCCATGGATCTCATTAGATTAGTCGGCACTGACTAACTTGTTGCTTCGTCAATTTGGCTTAAAGGGGAACTTCACCCAGAAATGTATGTGCTGTCGGTAAACGGGGAAAATAGAACGAACTGTGATTTTTTTTTGGAAAATAAGAAAATCGGTTCAAAAGTAATGAGTTTTCAAAATTATTTTAAAAATAAAAAAGGAAAACATTAAATAGGCAACTTTGGCATAATCTGTGTCATGGGCTTGACAAATTAGTTTTTTTTTCAAACACGCAAGACGTAAAAAAAATCGTGTACCCAGGCATCAACAATTTAGTCTCACAAATTGCGCAAGACTTCAAAGAATAAAGTCATGATCGCGGAGAGTGGGGAAAATTCGGCAGCATATCGGGGTGGAACGTGGAGGGGAGGGGGCGGTTTAATTATGTTAAGCTGTGCACCTTGTTTTTTTTTTAGGCTTGAGGTGGAGCATAAAAGAACGGATACACCACAACTGCCGCGGTTTTAGGGTAAAATATTGCACCTTTATGAAAACGTGCAATATTTACATTATGCATATGAGTCGAACCCCACTGCTGCCGCCTTTAATTTTTTTTTAGATATTGCAAATTGCGGTAGAAATGCAATGCAGAACCTTTATGAAAAGGTGCAATAGAACACTAATAAATAAAGGTGGAATATTGCACCCAAAATTGTGATCCCATAGTGCAAGATCTGTGATTGCACCCTTTCCCTTACTGTACACGATATAAAGTATCTCCGAAAAAACTAAGTCGAACGCAGACAATAGATCCGTACACCGTGTATTCAACTGTGCGGACACAACAATGACAAGCCGANAGATATTGCAAATTGCGGTAGAAATGCAATGCAGAACCTTTATGAAAAGGTGCAATAGAACACCCATAAATAAAGATGGAATGTTGCACCCAAAATTGTGATCCCATTGTGCAAGGTCTGGGATTTCCGAAAAACTAAGTCGAACGCAGACAATAGATCCGTACGCCGTGTATTCAAATGTGCGGTCACAACAATGACAAGCCGGTTCTGATTTCAATAGCATTACAAAGGAGCATTGAATTTGCGTTCGACTTAATTTTTCGGAAATAGTTTATATCGTGTTAGGCCTATATTATTATTAGATTTTTTTTTCATTTATCATTTCACTTTTGTCTATAATCAATCAAGTTATATCATATTTGCATGCTCTTTTCCCATTTTAGAAGAAAAGTTTGCCATATTGATTCAAACAATTTTTCCAATAATTTCCATGGCGTTTTGATTTGGCATCGACATTCCGATAGTTTGGGATTTAATTTTTAATGCTCGTCACAAAGAATCATGGGGACTTGTCTGATGAAACCCTTTTATTTAGTAATTTCCAATACATTATAGCAAGTTGGTGAAACAACATCATCAGTTCACATTTGCTCCTTTTTACCTAACAATTATGCGCCCTATAAAAAGGATGCTGGTTGACTCTGTGGACACTGATGAAGGTACCAAAACAACATATTAATCTGCACAGTGTTTAGAATTTCTGAGTTTGTTTAAACATGACGGGTGTTTAATAAACTCAGTTTTGAGAACAAAATATTACTGTAACAGTATCAAAAGTCATACTTTGAACAGCTAATGTCACCATGTACAAATTACTACTCCCAGTTCGGTTTTTATTTGTCATTATGCGATCACCGATTAGATCACCGATTAGTTAGGAGCTGATTTGCGGGCGAAACATAGGTTATCAGCTCCAATTTACAACGACTCTCAGCAACGGGGCTGACAAGCAAATTTGATGAATTCTCAAGGCAAGTCATGTGCTATTAACTTAATGATATTGAATTTATACATATTTTATAATGTCGTTCCATTGGTCTGGTACGAAATTAAAATTGTGAACGTTTTATTGTGTTCAAGGAAATGGTACATGCAATTTTCAACACGTTGATGAGATTAAGTCGATAAACTGTGTGGTATATAATTTATTTCAATTAGATGAACATACCAGTTTTGTAGAACGGGGAAAACAGTAACATTCATGCCACGGTCATATAGCTTATCTCCCTCCCTTGTCTATTATCATTATTGTTATCATTATTATTATTATTATTATAATTATCATTATTATCATTATTTTTATCATTATTGGTATTTAGTATAATCATTACTATCATTATCATTATTATTATAACAATAATTATCATTATTATCATTATTGTTTTAGCATTATTATTTATTCGGCATTTTACAAGAAAAGAGAAAACATGATGAATACCACAGTGGAAAATAAAAAATAATCAAGGGGGATTGAAAGAGAAAGATAAACGACCTGCGAGAAGTTGAGGGGGCTGCCAGGGATGTGGAAAAGGCTAACCAAATAACCGTGACCCACGAGTCATTTTCCCCCACACCGTCTTACAGGGGAACTAGGCAACCTCTGGAATTGACATGTTCTCATTGAATGAAGAAAAATCCGAGGAGCTTGTGGAAATGTTAGCAAAATCGGACAATCCGTTGAAAAGTTATGAATTTTTAAATTCACAGAGTTTGATGATGACTGCTGCTCATCGGGATCCGTGCGATCAGCAACATCAACGGAATCTGTGACGTCATGTCGGACAGCTCCTCATTCACTTTGTACATAAAATTAAAAAAAAATTATTAATCTAAAATTTAGATAAGGTTGCAACATGATTCTTCTCACAATAAATGCAGAATCGTTAAGGCAATGCTATACCCCAACCGACACTTTGCATTTCTTTGACTTCTCTGAAAAAGGGGGAAAATGCGAAATTTTGTATACAGGGTGAATGAGGAGTTATCTGACATGACGTCACAGATTCCGTCAAATTTGCCGACCGCAGGGATTCCCATCAACGGTAGTGATCGTCATATCTCTATGACTTTGAAAATTCGTAACATTTGAACGGGTTGTACTCAATAATTCCTGGGGTTGGTTCCCCTTTAACTTCATTCGGATCAATGATATCTCTCATTTGAAAACTAATTGAAGGGGGTTACCAGGCGACGCCCACTTGCAAATGAGTGAGAAAGTGCGCGCGAATATAGAAAAACGTTATACATAAATTGTGAGAAATCAGTCACTATAAGAATTGATTTCTCATAAGTGGTACTCATTTGGAGGTAGAATACGAGTATGCACAACCTACAACCCGATGGAAATTGCAAATATTTGGCAGAGTGTCTGATTATAATATTGGTTGAATATTTTTGGCACCTTCTTAACTTTTAGCAATGATTTCGATTCTACTAGCTCTGCTCTTATCTAGACCGCCTCATATGATCAATGAAGTTCATTTACGACCCGCCATCGATATCGCTTTCGAGAAGGTGAACGACATGGCCGTGCGAGGTCTCTATCACAACTTCTCGATGTCGTACGTGTTACGCGAGACCGGCCCCGACTGCGGACAACCCGTGATGGAAGCCCCGGCCATCGCGGCTGAGCTGTACAATCGCTACCCGCTGGATGGGTTTCTCGGACCACCGTGCAGCTACGAAACGATAGGCATAGCCGACCTGGCAGCTTACTGGAACATCCCCATCATCAGCGGGATATCCACCTCGGCAACACTAGATGACAAGAACCGTTACCGAACGCTCACTCGGACATCATTCAAAACAGGCACACTCGCGAAATCTGTTTTGGCGTTTTTCGAGAATTTTAAATGGCGCCAGTTTTCAATTATCTGGCAGTTTCCGGGTTATACATCCATTTTCGCAAGCGCTATGGAAGATCTTCTTGAAACGCAACAAAACATCACAATGCACAATTTTGATCTGAGAGATTATAAGTCGGTAGGAGAGGCATTGGATGCTGCTAAAACAATCTCAAGAAGTAAGTTAAAGTATAGTTAATACTATAAACTCCTTGGTCATAATTTTCTATAGCAACACACGATAAGAAAATACAACTTTGCACCTTTAAGATTGCAAATTATGGCAACACTTGGGCACCTTTATAATGACGCACCTTTTTAAAGTTGCAATATTTTACAAAATTACATATAAAGTGCGACAATTATGGGTTCTAACCCGCGCCATGAAGGACAATGAAGGACTTCTTCATTCCATGTCAGTAGAACTACCGACTTATATAGCTGTGTATCAGCTCTCATTGAGCGAGGGACCTTAGGACAGGAGAACTGTCGTTAACGTGCAAGAAGTACACATCAACATTGATTTCATTACTTTGTTTAAAATGCAAGATTATCAAGGAAAATAAAACAAGCGGCGTTAAGCTTGTCACAACACTATGCGCAGAAGGGACAAATGACTGGGACAAAGTAAACCACTTCATTTAGGCATTAAAAAAGCTTCATGACAGCACAAAAGGTCCCAGGTGCGACTCTTGTCCAACATTTTTCGCAGAATAAGATGGATGGATATCTCTTTTGTGTCCATATAGCTAATGCTTATGCTTGAATGGAGAATGTTTACCTTGTCTGCTCACTGTGCAAATTTGAATTGGTTTCATCGATATCATAAAATTCATTAAGTAGTCGCTTATTAAAATTCAATTCATGCAACAGCGCTATCCTTACTGCCTCCAAATAAGGCCAAGAGTAAACGAATTAACCCAAGATTCGTACCGATAACTTTCCGATTAAAAGGTGTCTGTCCTGACTTCTCGGTCAAGGCGCTTCAAAAATCAAATCTAACGTTCAAAAGTTGCTCAGAAAAACAACACATTTCTTGAAAGTAATTCACTCTTGATTTATGCATACCTTTAACACAAAGGTTGTTCTTGACAACCCTAAAGCTCACCAGAGGCTTGCCCGACATAACAACAAGTAATGTATGTAAACTGGATTCCAAGTATTGTAGTCTTATTGTTATCAAACGGTTTAAGGAATAGCACGCAACTACGTAGTGGCAAGAAAAGCACATAAATTTGAATATATAAGTAAACCCGCCTATTGCACAATTATGCCGATTGACCTTGGCTCAAGCCCCGGTCACATAGGACCCCGGAAGCTAGACGATTCAGCCGGACTCTTTGTTAATTCACAGTTAACTGCCTCAGAACAACGAGTCGGGGTGAATCGTGTTGCTTCCAGGGTCCTATGTGACCGAGGCTTTAGGCAATATTTTTTGCAACAATTTGGGAACTTTGCCTCAATAATTACTTTTCCAGTGCCGATGCGCATTCAAATGACTTTTCTGTTTTCCTTAATGGCTAAGCTTAAAGAGAAAACTTTGGAGAATGAGGCTTTTAAATCAAGATGCTTTAAAAATGTGACTTTGCTAATAAACAAAATTAGAAATATGAAGCAATTCATATAAACCTTTTGTCATTTCTCAATTAGAAAATAGTCTTTTTTTTGTTAGCTTCGCTCACTAGTCATAAATTTGCTAACATTTCCATCTCGGCGCAACAAGATGAAGTAATGTGGAATGATGGTATAATTCAAACAATGTGTCTTTTTTCTTACATTGAGATATTGCATTTACATAAGGTTATTTATTTGATAGGGCTAAAGAACGCTTTCCCAAGCTTTTGGGTGCAAAATGATATCGAAAATGAAAGGAAAATGAAAGGTATTTTTCCGAACTCGCTTCGCTGGCGCTCGGCTGAAATTGCATTATCATCTTTTTTACATTCAGGCATGAAAAGCAAAGTGATTTTTTTTATTTTTGCATTCATTTATTTACTTATTATTCTTTTTTTTTTTAAATAAATAGTGGGTATCAAAAGTAACATTTTCCTCGCTTGCTCCGCTCGCTCGTAACTCTATTATTCTTTATCGCTCCTTTACATTTAGAAATTGAAGTGATATGAGACAATTCATTAGATGGAGCTAAATAGGAGTTCCCAAACTTTGGGGTGTAAAAGGGTATGAAAAATGAAAAGAAAAATGCCATATTTTACCTCGCTCTCTTTGCTCTTGCGTACTGTGCTTTATCGACTATTTACATTCAGGCATGAAAATGACAGATGAGGATTCCTTAAAATGCTGTGATTTTGTCAATTGTGGGTTCAAAACGTGATATTTTCTCTCGCTCGCTCTACTCGCACGTATTCTTATCATGCTTTTATCATTCTTTTATATTAAAAAAAAATGAAGTGACACAAGGCTATTCATTAAATGGGGCTAAATAAAACTTTGCCAAAATGTCGTGAATGGTAGCAACAATGAAAAGAAAATGACATATTTTCCTCACTCGCTCCGCTCGTTCGTACTTTGAT
>BQKZ01009148.1:12063-23037 GCA_036244855.1 Temnopleurus reevesii
TATTCGACAAACGTCGCAAATGTGATGAAAAAATAAAAAAATTGAATGACAATTTGCACGGCAAAAACAATCTACGCTAATTCAAATGCAAAAAGTATTGATTCAAATGAAAATCCTGTGAATTTGGCCGGAAAATCCTATAGTGGGTAATCAAAAGCGAGGTTTCCCCTCGTTCGCTTGATCCGCTCGCTCGTGAAGCAAGTTATCATCCCAAGCCGCACAATGATGCTCAAAACTTTATCTTTAGACCGCCCGCTTACCCTACCATGCGATGACTTGCAGAACGTCAATATCGAAACCTTTTCTGAAAGGTGCTAAATGAATGGTCAAATCGTGTTTGCTCATTGGTCACCCCCAACCACAATCGCTTATCGACACTGTTGACTTTGGTATTTGGAACTTATTCATTTGAACGTCATTGACATGTACAGCCAACATTTTGTTCTGATTACATTTTTTTTCATACACATTGTGTTATATCAAACAAATTATACAAAATAAAGAAAATATAAATGATTTAGTAACAATAATGAAACAATTGTATATGAGATTAAATAAATATTTGACAACAACCATTTGATACAATACACATCGAATCTACACAATTAATACATATTTATAGGTCAAATTTAAACAATTACAAATTATCATAGTTTGTATGTGTTATATAAAGACCCCCGAACAGTAAAAGCGGTTTCTTCGAGCATTTGGAAAGAAATATTGGTGTAATAATGTGATATATACATATAGGTTAACTAGCATAAAGGTTTAGCGTCAACATACATAATGATTTCATTTTGCATTTTAGAACTCCCCATCAAATACAAAATTAGCCAAGTGTGTCTCCTGTGAAATTCTGCGATTAGACTGTGGCCAAACCTTTAGGGGAAAGAATACAATATTATTATCAATTTAATTTTTTTTCTTCAAAGTATTGCCCATTCAATATAAACCGGACAGATAATTACGTTCTAGTAAAATATCAATGATGACTGTATCTAAAACTACAACAAAATCGTAGGGTGAGAGATCATTCTCAAATGTCACATCTGTCCTATGGAAGAGCCTGCCAAAATACCCCATGACCCTAGTTCCTCTGACTTCTTTCTCATTTGTATATGTTCTGTTAAGCGGATAGGGACTTTTGCATGATTGTATTATGCGCTATATGAAAATGTGTCAATATTATTTTCATCATTAGAGATTATTATCATTAGAGATACATCGCGTGTACCTAAATTTAGGACAGATACATACAAACATAGCCCATAATATCTAGAATTACCGTTTGGACCCAAATGTTGCCTACTTTAAACAGTTTCAAATATTCTATGAAAACGTTATTGTCTACATTGTAAACTGCGAACTGCGAATGTTAGGGGATAAATTTAAGCAAATGACATCCCCGTCTTGTCGATGTGCATGATCATTCTAAAATGTTCAATGCTTATGGTATTCGATTTAAAACTCGATTTCATTTCTGGGAATAACCACTTAATTCTATTGAATGGAAATTATGTAGCCTATTAGGTTACTGTTTGTACATATTTGTGTATATTGGTGTATTGTTTAATATGTTTTTCATGTTATTGTTTGCAAATAGCGCCTCATGGAAGATCACCAAATTGGTGAAATGAGCCACCCTGTATGAATATCAGAAATAAATAAATGAATGAATAAATAACTAAATTGATTGGATTCGTTCTCATACAGTAATCGTGATCGCGTCACAAGGAGAACTCGTCCGTGAGGCGATGCTATATGCCTGCGACAATGGACTCATCAACGGCGACTATGCTTTCATCAGCATCGAACCTTCATCAGCCAAGTGTGTCTCCTGCGAAATTTTACACCTAGACTGCGCGACCAAAGCTTCAGGGGGAAATGAAATTATATATCTGTATATCTATTCATTTATTTATTTACCATTCTATTATTTTGCTCTTTTGTTTTCCTTCCTTGCAGTAATCGTGATCGGAGAACTCGTCCGGGAAGCGATGCTATACGCCTTCGACAATGGACTCATCAACGACGAATACGCTTTCATCAGTTTCGAACCTTTCAATAATTGGAGACAGGTAACATCATGGTGGATCAAAACGTCCGTTATTTCACGAAGTGACGGGAGCCAGAGGGTATGGTTACACCAAATTAGTTACAAATCCATTTAAACGTGTCTTTCTATAGAATTAACACGTTGTTCGATTGGATGTCCGTTGAAATGGTGCTATGTCGGGATTTCTTTGTCTTAATGCAACAATGCCCTTCGGCTCCCGTCACTTCGTGAAAATACGGACGATAAAACCTCTAAAGCGTTTGATGAAATATATTTTTTTTCCATTTCATCTTTGGAGGGTTTTTTTTATGAATATCCTTTAAGACATAGATATTATGGTCATAATTCTTTTGTGATTAGCAATAACCAGGGATTAAACAAAAGCTGCGATATTCTTTATAAATTTTCTATAATTTTATTTCTAGAATGCAGAGCGCGACGATGGTGTAAAGATGAACGACAAGCAAATTAAAATTACCACAACTAAACCCACATTCAAATTGTCACCACCAAAGGCCAAATAAATTGATATCTCTTCAAATTCTGCTCCGTTTAAAAATATCTTAAGACTTTCCTTTTTCCCACAGTAATCAAATTGTTTTCATTTTTTGTTCTGTTAAATTATAAGACATGATGATACTCTCTATTTTTAGCGCTATAGAAATAATTTATATTCATTAAGAAAAAAAAAAGATTTTACTTTTGTATAATACTTTCCTCTAGAACGATGGGCGAGACGAGGACGCGAAGAAGGCATACGAGGCTCTGCTGAATGTGCGTCTCTATGAGCCACCGACTGAGGAAAACCGAGAGTTCCAGAGGGAGCTAGAACGAAGAGAGATCAGGAACTATAACTGGACCAGGCCAGATTCAGATCATGTAAGTTTGACCCCATTCCAAGCTAGTTTGAAGAATCCTGAGAGTTCCAAAGGGAGCTTGAACGAAGAGAGATCAGGGACTATAACTGGACAAGGCCAGATCCAGGGCCCCGTAACATAAAGGTTTGCGATTAATTGCTAATCTAATAGCGATTGATATCAATCGCAAGTCTATGGCAAATCATGTACAAAAGTTTGCAATCGATCGCAAAATCAAATAGCGATTAATCGCAAACCTTTATGTTACGGGCCCCTGATCATGGTAAGAAAATTAGCTTGCTTTGCTAAATTTCCGCTCAATTTTGCATTTCCATGATGGTAATACATAATATTTTCATGGAGAGACGTGCTATTTTCATTACTTTTTAGCTATTGCAAAACATTAAGAACTATTCTTCCTGGTGCCATAATTAGTAAGTTTTCGAAATTGGTGGACGTTGGCTTGTAGACGGTAGAAAACGAGTGCGCATTTGATCTGCGCATTGAACAACAAGTGCATATCTTAGGTGCGCATCTTTAAAGGTAGAAAACTACATTTACTACATTACGGACTATGAGAGACTCTTGCGCTATTGGTCAACGAGGGGTCAACGGTAGTTTTGAATTCTGAACGCATGGTCCATTAATTCGAGGCCCGAATAAAATAATTATTATTGGAATAGCTATAAATGCGCTTATCATGACCAATCTTTGTGCTTAATTGATTGGTTATAAGTTTTAACATTTAGTACTCTTCAACATAACACAACAATTTTGGAAAATCAAATTTTATGGTGAAAAAGAAGTATTCTACCTTTATAGGTGATAAGGGGAATTATCGGAATTGTACCAAGGGTGAATTAAAAAAATGGTATCTATCCATCATGACCCAAGATACTGTGTTTTTAATCGATGATAAACCACAAATTGGATAAAAATGGTATTACATCCTCTAAACGTTCCAAATATTTTCCGCGACGCCTGTATACACAAACATTTAAACCTATCAGCTTTCAAATGACAAAGATCAATTAAAAAAAAATTGAATTCTTTTTGAAGATTTCAAAAGGTGGAGTTTTAAACCTTTGAAATACAATTATTGATCAATCACCACTACACTTTGATACCATGTAAGAAGTTGCGCATTATCTTTTGCTTTTGTTGTAATGAACCAATACCTTTTTCGCTTGCTCTCTCTCTTCCTCTTTCTCCCTCCATATCTCCATCTACTTTCATTTCAATGTTTTATCCATTATCAGAGATGCCCAAAGTTTTGGAATATGCATGAGAGCAAAATAAAAAATATGAACAGCGCAACAAATCTGAATAAAATATGTGGTTGTGAAATAAAATATGGCAACAATAGTGATACTCTCCGCCATTTCTTGTGATGACAGCCTGTTACCTCATTTCGCATATTTGAATCATTCCCTCAAAAGTTTCCGATCAAATATAATTCTTCAGGTTGTAAGGGCAGGATGTGCAACGAATATACTATCGATGAAGCTGTGCAATTTCTCGATATCATGAATCTCTTTCCGCTATTCGAACGAAATATCCCCGCACAATATTACCAAACCTACGACATATAATTTCATAAAGATGCATACATTATAGCATTTGCTGTTCGGTTAATTTCCGTCTTGGATCATGGCATTGAATACGTGTCACATATGCGTCTGCTTTGTGATCCTTATGATATATTGAGCCGATTTATTGACATTATTTCCCTTTCGTATTTGATCTTTTGACCTTTACATTCGTTTTGAACGAACATGACCCTGCGAAAATAGATTTCGCATGTTTATTAAAGCGTTGATATCCATTTCTAATATTCTAATATTCGACTTTTTATTTACAAGAATAAAAATGGAAGCCTAGGAATAATCAAACTAGGATAAATATACGGCTCGGTGTCTCGCATTGAGACACAAATAAATTTGATTGGCATACGTGAATACCAACTCTGCTTTTATTGAAGGTATGCTGTTCATTTCAAGCTTGATTGATCGCCGCATTATTAACATCAAATGTTCGATTTTTTTATACTACCGTCTTATTCGTTGTGGCAAAAATGCCAAGAAAGACCTTTTATACGATATCAACCAGATGATCTCTTTCTGTAAATGAAATCACCGTACGCTCAAATAAATTTCGAGACCTTTGAGTGTGTGATTATTCGACTCTCTTAACCATTCTCAATATACGAATCAGAAGAAAATAAGTGAAATGAATTCCACGCAATATTTCTTTTCAACATTGCTCCCTTTCATCCTTTTCCTTACTTTTTTTTTTTTTAATCTATATTGAAATTGTGTTCCAAAGGTTTGATAAGTGACAGGGTAGAAGTTTACTCCTACACTTTACTCAACTTTCTAAAAGTTTAGATCCTCACTATTAAACGTTTATTTGAATAAAAATGATTACACATTTGGGGTTTGGATAAAACTGGTTGAATGGAAGATTTAGTTACATTTCTGTATTCAACTATCACAGCCTTGCAGAAAAGTAGCTTCTGGCTGATAGCAGACTTTTTTTTTTTTTTTTACCGTAATTAGATAAATACAATACAACAAAAGACAATACAACTCCGAATAGTTTGTATCCAACCAAAATTACATACACGATTACAAAATTATCGGACACAGCTGATGGAAATCGAGGATAAATCTATCAAAATATTAATCTCAGCTTAGATGAAATACGAGGAAATAATCGTAAACATACACGGGGGTGATTACCCCTCTAAATCTTAGAAATGAAAAACTTGTATTTCTTGAAAATTGTCAACAATATTTTGTACCTATAGGCATTATCCACAAACCCTAACATCACAGCGTATTCTTAGAGCATATCCATTTAGTGACTGCGCTATATGTAAGTATTAATCATTATTATCATAAATAGTCTCATGAGCTCCAAAATCTCCCTTGCAAAATTGAATTATGAGGGCTATATTTACAGGAGTAAATCGAATGAAGACCCCAGTAAATAATGATAATAATGATTTAAAAAAAAGTAAATTCTACCCCAAATTTGATAAAATTACAAGAGAAAAATATTCATTCACACATATGAACTAATTTTGTCGTTATCTTCCTTCTTACAGAACAATTATTTTGCGAGTGCCTTCCATGATGCCGTAATCCTGTACAGTCTCGCAGTGAACGAGACTTTGGCCGAAGGAGGGAATATAACAGATGGCTACGCAATCACAAGGAAGATGTGGGATCGATCATTTAAAGGTGAGATTAAGGTTTATTTCTCAGTGTAAAATCATCTATGAGAAATATTGGGAAATTAAGGAATATTATATATTTCACTAATCGAAAGTGAAAGCTGGCTATTATTAGACCCTTGATGGAAAATAGCATTGACCTATCTTGTTTTTATCCTGTTGAAATATATTCTAATTAAAAAAAATGCACATGCTTAAAGCCCAAGTAAAATTATGGTAAAAGCGAGTATTGATGTCCCCAAACTTTGTCTTCAAATCTAAATAAAATGAGATATCGTATCATGAACATATTGCATATGGATTCAAAATGGTTCCATATTGTATTGTTAATACACCTATTTTTTCTCATGTTTGTATTACGCATAGATAGCGTTCCAAATTATTTCGCGCTGTATAAATTCATGTTGTTATTCTTCAATTATTTTCCTCTATGTAAACTAACTAAATTTGGATTTCCGCTCATCTTTTAATATTTATTGTAAAGGTATATCTGGAACGGTTACAATCAACGCGAATGGCGAACGCGATGCAGACTACTCGATTTGGGATATGACTGACACAGAAAGAGGGACATTTCAGGTAATAACGTCACATGTACACTCTCAAATATAGTTTTTAATATCGATGAAGAAATTTGAATTTTACCGGGTGTTTAAAATTACAAATACATTTTAATAACATTTTGAGACTATAGCATAATTTTTTCACAGGTTAATTCCTTTTGAAAATTTGAATATGACCGTTGAATCATATTTCGCGCCCTCTCTTGGTTATAATATTATTTTACTTGTTATCGGGCATATGAAATGTTATTTCCAAGAATTAACAATAGAAAGATTAAAAGGTATACACAACAATAAAATTCTGAAATCTTTATCCAATTCCGTGAATGAGAAGTTGTCCTTTCAAGAACAAAAATATTGATTAAGTGTCGTGGGACCAGACATGACACTGAAATATTTTGCACATTATAGGTTATAGCTTGTCAAAAAGTTATTCATTTTCACACAATATTTTGTGCAACAAGCTCAATATACTATATTTCATTTTATTCAGATTTGGAGACAAAATTTTGGAATGAAAATACTCACTTTTACCAAAACTTTACTTAAGCTTTAACGGTAGATTACTTCTTTTGCAGCCTAAAATTTGACTTTCCAAGATTGTTGTGTTATGTTGAAGAGTACTAAATGTTAGAACTTATCACCTAAAATTTGACTTTCCAAGATTGTTGTGTTATGTTGAAGAGTACTAAATGTTAGAAATTATCACCAATCAATTAAGCACAAAGATAGGTCATGATAGGCGCATTTATAGTTATTCCAATAATAATTCTTCTATTCGGGCCTCGAATGAATGGACCGTACGTTCAAAATTCAAAACAGCCGTTAACCTCTCGTTGACCAATAGCCCAAGAGTCTCTCTCAGTGCGTATTCTGCATGGTGTGGATTGAAGTACGCACTGTATGTGCTCATACAATGTTGTTGTTTTTTTTTGTGTGTGTGTGTGATACCGTAATACGCTAGGAGTATCGCGATACCGTTGATGTCAAGATGAATTATGATAGAATAGATTTTTATTTGAATTAAATATTCTGGATTACATTTGACAAAAATACTTCAAAGAGGTTATCATTTTGGCATATCTGAGGTACACAACAAGTTGTAAGCATAACCGTAATGTGTGCAAATGTAGTTTTCTACCTTTAAAGCATGTGCTTTAACAAAAATCAACAATACTTATTTGAATTGTCCAGTAAATAGATAATATTCTTTACTCTCCCATGTCACATGTTTCATGATAGGTTCTTGCAAATTATCATGGAGACACGGGTAATTTGGAAAAGACAGGTGTGAAGCCTGCCTGGCCTGGCGGGGGAGAGGACCCTCCGAGAGATGCACCGGAGTGTGGCTTTAAGAATGAGTTGTGTCAGTCCAGTGAGTTTGTTTGTTTGTTTGAACAGAAAATGGGAATAGGGGCGTAACGGTTTGATGACAAATCCGACAGCAAAGCGGACACCTATATTAAGAATGTAAACCTAACCTAACACATATTCCACCAAACAACGACCACTCACATACACATACACATACCCACACCCACACACATACACATACAACTATTTCCAAACAATAATCCGATTTTCAGAAAATCGATTAGAAATATGATCTGTTTCACATTCGAAGCCCAATACAAACACTCACGCTTCTTCTCTTTTACTTCTTTAAAACATGCGAACAAACAAAACGAATACACACACATACGCAAAGAACACATTACCCTATCTATTCAAGAAATTTCAACATGTTACCATCTTCAATAGACAGCTTAGTAATGAGATAAGTAATATTCCATTTTCAGCATTTTGTGTTCTAATTGATGAAACAATTAATGCGTTCCTGATCTTAACAAAAATATTTCTTTATATCGCTCAATATTAGGCCAGCTATACAGTTCTTTGACATGGTTATAAAAGACCCTGTGTTTATTTTAACACCTGTTTATCATGAAAATATTTTCAATTCCTCGTCAAATTTAGATCAAATTTCAGTTCTTGGAATCGTAGGAATTGCAGCAGTTGTACTCGTGCTGGCTACGGCGGGCGTGCTATACGTTATCTACAGGTATTTTTAAATACATATCTGTTGACTCATTCCAACAAGTTTGGAACATGGATCGACGGTGCCTCTGTAACCTTTAATTTTGCAAAATTTTCCACAACTTCAGAAATTAATATTGAACTGTTCCTATAATAACTCTGTTTATTCAAAATTGTTATCTACAGTGTATATGATTTAGCTAGAGTAGTAGCCCACAGTCTACACGCATAGCCTTTTAGTGGGTCTCCTCCCCATTTCCGCAAAATATAAATTTCCTCTATTTTATTTTACTTTCATAACTAAGATTTCACGTGTATGTATAATTTTGAAAACTTAATATTTTGAAAAGATAATGCGCATTAATCTTGAATTATGTATAGTGCATTTATTTTCCAATGGTAATACTGTAATGATTTGAATTTGAAAAAAAAGACTTCTTAGTTACTTTTCTTGATTGAGCTCCCCAGAGTAGATGCCTGAATGAATATAGGAAAACTGATTCTGTAAGTGGCACCTGATAGAAATGGTTACGGTATGGAGTACGTATATAAACTTGGTAATCTTCCTGTAATGGTTTCGAATCACCTTTTAAAAGTGTTAATTTTCCTTTTCTACGCTCTGGTTATGTGTATAAAGAAAACATCGTTTGGATGCGGAGCTGATGAGCATGTCTTGGAAAGTTACATGGGACGAACTCTTATTTGATGAGATTGGAAAATCAGTCGCCACCGCAACGTCTGCATCGGGAGTGCTATCTTCACGGGTAATTATCAAAAGTATGCTATTTGAGCAGAAGGAACAATGGCTTGTGGAAAAAGTAAACAACTTTCATTATCATATAATGATATTTCATTATTGTTTTTCTAGTTCATTATACTATTTCATTGTAATCAATATTTAACTATCATTTTACTATATTGATAGTATAATGATTATCATTACTATTTATTGTATCTGTTGTTAATATTTTATCATAAATCTTTCATACAGAGATCAATAATGAATTCAGAGATTCGAGATGGCGGCCAAATATTTGCTACAGTTGCAAGGTACAAGGTGAGTTAGAAGACTCCTTTTTATTTAGAATCAATTGATTTTTTTTTCATAATTTCACAATTGTGATCAGGCAGGGTTGTGTTTCATAAAGCTGATCGTAGATCTACACACGGCTCTATGAACGACTGGTGACCGTTTCTTCTACGCTATTCAGCGCCAGGGGTAATTATTGAGTGCTAGAAAGAGCCATGCGTAGATATAGGCACAGCTTCACGAAACACAACTCTCAGTTTCTTCATATACCTACATGTGTCTACCTCTTCTCTACATCTTTCCTTTCTTCTTTTTTTCAGGGGCGATTGGTTATGGTGAAGCGAGTAAGCCAGTGTAAAATCGATCTGAGCAGGGCTGTATTGGTGGAACTAAAAAATGTAAGTAAAGGATTTTTCAGCTATTTCGACTAAAGCAAAATATTCATATGGGGAAACACAAATTCACGTTCAAACACGTATGCGTTGCATCAAAGGACTAACACCGACATAGCTATATCTTATATTTAGGAGTTTTTTAATTGACAAATGAATGACATCAAACATAACTGTTGCTTTGATCATCTAATTCGTTATTCATATTTATATATTTATTATTTCAACAGGGCAGCCCATTCAACAAAAGTTGATCTTCCATTATGTAGCCCTATAAACTGTTCCCGGTGCTTCCGTTTGGTTAATACATTTCGAGAAATTCATAACGACCCAGTAACATGGAAGCCCCGACTCAAGACAAATCTGATCAAGACCAAGGAGAAGAAATTTTGATTTGTCAATAGTCTAATTTTCTCATTTTCCAATTTGTTCTAATGAAAGATGAGGAACATCGAGCAAACCAATGTGGTTCGCTTCATTGGTGCTTGTGTTGATTCACCCAACCAAGCAATACTGACGGAGTACTGTCCACGAGGGAGCTTACAGGTAAACATTCACTGTAAAATTTAATGGCAAAGAAATTTGACAAAATCAAATACTTTTCATTTAAGCCATTGGCTGAAGCGCATTTCATAAATTTCTTTATCATTCAAGAATGTTGGTTAAAAAACACCATTAAAAAAAAATTATATTGCTTTAAATGGCTGTCATGTTTTTAACAAAAAAAGCAAATATGTTGAATGAATTTATGCTGGAGGTATCGCGATGAATCTAATTGGAAATGAATTGTGCTTATGGAAT
>BQKZ01009151.1:0-18480 GCA_036244855.1 Temnopleurus reevesii
TATAGACAGGTGGTCACTATAGACAGTGGCCACTATAGACAGGTTTGACTGTACTTGCAAACTGGATTTTAATCAGCTATCATTTTCTTATTTTAGCAATCTACAATCCTTTTCTCAAATAAAAGATTCTAATTGGAGTATAGGAGAGCAAAATGGTTTTGATTATATAGCTCTGATATATTGTAATCTTATATTGTGGCCCCTGATAAAAATGCAATAATGAAAGTGGAAATTATTGAAACAATGGTGCTCATAACTAATTGAATGCTCGAAAATGATCATGCATGTACAGTGGTTTTGAACGAAACAAATGAAATAAAAAATAGTAGACGGCAATAGAATGTTTGTGAAATAAAGATGATCGATTGATTGGTTGATCAAATTTGTTCCTAACAAATCTTGAAGATCAGATAGATTACATCATCTGTAATAATGACAGTGGGAAATTGAAGAGTGTTTTATCAATTAGATTTCTTGTAGCATGGAACTGGTATTGCAAATGAATTTTAGAATGCTCAAAATGATTACTACATGGAGATGAAAGTAGCAAACAGTCAATAGGGCAGAACCATGAAATGTTTGTGATGGAAAGATGGAAAAATGACCGACTGATCGAAAGACCGGGGGGAGGGGGGGGGGGTGTTTCATTAAGATTGTCTCACAGACAATTACTCAGTGATGACTAATTCCTTGATTTTGATTGGACAAAAAGCACTATCACTAACAGTTGCTATGGTAACTGTCGGAGAATGACTGCTTGTCGCTGAGACAAATCTTCATGAAACGCCCTACAGATTCTGTTTCAAACAAATCTTGAGGACATGACAGACTCTAAGTCAAATGTAATGATGACAGATTACAATGCGGCTAATGCATTTTCAAATGCTTGAAATTATGAATGCTTGTCGCTCTGAATGTAACAGGAAAACCTGCAAACTATGGACAGGGCGGTGCATAGAATTCTTGTGATGGAAACATGATTGAACGATTGATAGATGAGAATTGGTTCCCAACAAGTATTAAATATGAGACAATGTAGAAAATGGATTGATTGATTGGTTGATAGATAAAATTTGGTTTAAAAAAATCTCGAGGATCAGATAGATTACATCATCTGTAATAATGACAGTGGGAACTTCAAGAGTGTTTTATCGATTAGATTTCTTGTAGCATGGAACTGGTATTGCTAATAAATTTTAGAATGCTCAAAATAATTACTACATGGAGATGAAACTTGCAAACAGTCGACAAGGCAGACCATGAAATGTTTGTGATGAAAAAAGGACTGACTGATCACAAATCTTGAGGACATGACAGACTCTAAAGGGAGGTTGTTCAAAAGTTGCAATTGATCGGAACACGCCAATCAAAATCATTGTTTCATGCACGTCTTGTTAAATGCGCACACCATGCGCGAATGAAAATGCGTGTTACAATTTTCAAAGTTGCAGTTGATTTGCAGTTTAATTTGAGCAATACCCCCCTTAGCCAAATGTAATGATGACAGATTACAATGCGGCTGATGCCTTTTCAAATGTTTTAAATTATGAATGCATGTCGCTCTGAATGTAACAGGAAAACCTGCAAACTATGGACAGGGCAGTCCATAGAATTCTTGTGATGGAAACATGATTGACAGAAGAGAATTGGTTCCAAACAAGTTTTAAATATGAGACAATGTAGAAAATGGATCCCTTTAATGACAACGACCTCTTGATTTCTTGAATGACAGACATGGCGGCGAAGCATAATGTCTGCCTTGCATTCCAACAAATTATATTAATGACATAATGGATTCATTGAATGGATTGATGTAAATATAATGAGCAGAGCGTGACAAAATGATTGACAGAACGATAAAAGAATGTTGAATGTTAAGGACATGATAAGAGTATTTGGGACTGGTAGTGATTTGTTCTAGATTTATGACATTTAGGCTAATTTGATGAAATGTTTCTGAGGGGCCCGAGAACATGATGAATATAGAATTAAACCAGAATCATGTTTCAGCCATCGCTCATTCAAGTTTTCCAATTGACATCTGTTTAAAGCTATTAACCACAAACCAATGTGTGAGAAAATGACAGTTTGTTTTAAAAAGAATATCACAGGAAAGGCATAAACCCAGACTTGCAAACTATTCTTGTAGATTGATGAGATATGTTCTTATTCAAATTCAGTGCTTCTTCGCAGATTGAATGACTGAGAAAAACGGTTTGGTTTAAAACTGTTACATATGAAAAATAGTGTCTGTCATTTTTAAATCTCATAAATATTCCATAATTGTTGGCATTTTTACAAGCTTATCAATCTTGATCTGTGTGTCATCAAGTTATTCTTAAAGTTACGATCAGCCTTAAAGACTGAAATATGTTATTTGAGCATTAAAGTTTCAGCACAAGAAGAGAGACAAGTTGTTCTCAAAGTTATTCTTAAAGTTGCTCTTTCCTAACTTATTTAACCACTGCCAAGAAGTAATACTTGATCAAGAGGCAAGCTTAATAATTATATAGATCAATATCTCACCTCTAGTGCTACCCGTTGCTTAGCAACCGCTCGACACACCTTCTCATACATCTTTGTATTGTGAATGCCCATACCACAGAATATTGCAAATGCCTGGAACGAAGGGAGAGAGAGAGAAGGCATGTTAGAAAATTTCTTCTATTACATATACATAGTAACATTGCATTAAAGGAACATTTTAAAAAGTTCAAATTTTAGATTTCCTAGTCCAAATACAGAATGACAGTGAGGTGTACTTTTCTCTATATGTCCACACAGTATTCAGTAATATTTCAGCTTGAAGGAATAATAATCTGTTGTACAACCCTTTCCTGTCATGGCTTAGCTTTAAAACCCATCAATCAAAGCAATTGAAGAATTTCTTTCCTATCATCAGAGTCAAACGCACATTTTGGAGAATCTAATTAAGGTTCTGCAAGCTCAAAAAAGCACCTCTCCGATGGAAAATCTTGCCATAGAGGCTCACATTTATTTCATGATTTGAAGCATGCGAGTATGTTTTCTAACATTTGGAGATTCTGTTCAGGTACTTAGCATGAAATAGACAAGTTTGTTAGTACATGTAAATAAAACAGGTCGCGTATATTGTACTTTACCGCAAATACATCATTATCTATTTCATGGAATCGTTATTTTCAACCTAATTTTCAAATTTTGAAACAAACTTTCAACATTACAGTATTGGTCATTGAAAAAGCTTAAAACTATCATTTAGCAGAAAATTTCAGCTCACCTCAAACATGTCTTCATCATTCTTATTGAACGCTGATCCGTCCATCTTATTGACCAGTAGACTGACCCCCTGGATGGCCCCACTGGCATTCTTGATTGGCATGCATAGCATCTCATGAGTCCGGAAACCCGTTTCTGAGTCAACCTAACATGAAGATGGAAAAGAACATAGGCATTAATCAAAATTTTACGGTTGTAGTAATGACTCATACTACATTTTGAAAGCATGAACATCCTCATATTAACAAATTTGTAAAATGGTTTCTTCGACCATCACTCTCTGGAACCCAAATGGCAGCTGGTAGTCTGACCCCCTGGGTGGCCCTACTGGTGTTCTTAATGGGCATGCATAGCATCTCGTGGGTTGCGAACCCTGTCTCTGAATCAACCTAACATCAAAGATTGAAAATATATAGGCATTAATCAAGGGTAAAAACTCACTTCTTTATCTACAAGGGCTGTTTTTACATTTTACCCCTGAGATGAAAAAACGACCCTCCTAATACATTATGCTGGGGCGATTTTGGAGCTCAAGGGGTGATTTCTAAGGTTTGGTGGACTAATTGCCCTTCAACCTGTAGGCAATAGTCAAAGTTAATATTTGGCTTCATGAGAACAATGAAGTTACTGATCCTAAATGGTTTATAGGGGTATATGTATTTGACTATAAAATGTTACTGGTCAAATCATCTTTCTGTGCCAAAACGCCAATGCAATTAGATAAATGTTGCACTTTGGAATTAAAGAAGTTTTCATGTCACAAATCACTCTATTCTTTAATCCAAAATAACAAGACAAAAAAAGTTCTAAAAAATAACTATTTCTACATTATTTTAAAGCCCAAGTACAGTTTTGGTAAAAGCGAATATTTTGATTGCTAAATTTTGTCTTCAAATCTACTTAGAATAAAACCTTATCTCATGAACATATTCTACAAAAAATTGTGCAAAAAATTAACAAATTTTGGAAAAGTTATAACCTAAAGTGTGGGAAATATTTTAGCGTCGTAGCGCACGACGCTAATTCAATATTTTCTTTCTTGATAAAGGACAGCTTCTCATGAGCAGAATTGGATGAAAATTTCAGAATTTATTCTTTATGTATTCCTTTTTAGCATGCTTTAATAAAATCTTGGAAATAATTTTTGTATATGCCCTATAATAAGCAAAATATTGTTGTAACCAAGAGAGGGCGCTAAATACGATTTAACGGTCAAATTCAAATTTTCAAAAGAAATCACTCGTAGAAAAATGTGCTATGGTCTTGAATTGTGTATAGAATCTATATGTCATGGTAAAAATCCCCCGAATTCACACTTCTGTAAGCTTTACCAAAACTATACGGGGGCTTTAACTGTTATTGTCCCATTTTTCACAAAATCACTATTGGACATTATACTTCAACTGATTTTTCATGATTAGAAATGAAATTAATGCATTATGCCAATTTAAGCATCCTTTTACGATTACTAAATTATTGATCTCCCCAAATGTCTGTCCCTCCCTGGATTAAGGAAGGAATAAGTCTCTTACCTTTGGGTCAAACCTTGGATCCTTATACGCATCTGAAATGTTAAGAGTCTGCAGAGAAGAAAACAAATTATATTATGTGCATTATTACAGTCTGTTATGATTTGTAATGTTATGTTTGTAAAGTGCCAAGAGTCATTGCATTAGGGGCTATAGAAATGTTACTCTTAATATTATTATGCTTGGATTAATAGACCAACCTCTCACAGTGTTTGTGCCACTCTTGTGGAGCAATCTGTATTCACTTATTTGGCATTAATAACACATTTTGCAAAACTGCTATATAAAACACAGCTTGAAAAGAATTTCAAACTGCAAAAGCATACACTAATTTTACCGATGTACTGAATTTCAGACCTTTTCACCCAGCAGCCAGTTTTTATCTTCACGATTTAAAAAAATGATTGTACACAAGTCTATGGAAATTCTAATTGGAGAATATCTAAGCAAATCCATGGTAAAAAAATTTGCAAAAATGAAGCTCCTGCAAAAATTTCAGCTTATACAGTATACCAAACAGACTTCTATGAACAAAATAAGATCAGATAAATATTCATGGAAAGGGAAGGAGAGAGGGTCGCATCGTATCGGTAAGGTTGAGACGTACTCCCTTCCGAGTAGACCAATTAAAGAAACCCTTAATGCAGCGTCTTCAAAATGGAGGTTTAATTACTCCCTCCCAAACAAGCGCTGCTCATTTATTTTTCATTACACTCCCAAAGCAAAGCAGTCAGAGATGAAATGAAAAGTGATTAACGTTAATCATGTTTTCAGAGGATGATTCATCTGGAATATTTGTCTTAAAGGATAGAACAATAAATACTGATGGGAAGAAAGGAACACAGGGAAACTATTGATACACATAAATGTATGCGCCTTTATATTCCAAATGTCTTTCGACAAGTTACATACATATACATGTTTTCATTTGTTTATACTTGAACCATGTCGTTCCTGTAAAAAGTTTTTTTGAATTAAAGATTTTAGTGCTCAATGGTGAAAATATGTAATGTAAAACATATGTACACATGTTCATATCAAAATAAGTTTCTTTATCAGCTTATACTTGATCCATGTGCTATCTGTACAAAGTTTAGAATTAAGAATTTTAGTGCTCAATTGCAATAAAACCTTTTTAATGTGTTTATTTATTCACTTCTATTTAAAAAAAAATAATTAAATTTTGACTCACCTCTCCTGTGGTGGCAACATACCCTGTGATACCAATATGGATCGGAAAACGACATCCATTGCTGCAGAGGAAAGGAAAAAATTTATATAATCAGCCGTGTCTTATCTGTTTTAAGGTACATATTGTCATATTTTTAACTGTACACTGATCTTCTCAGTATCTGCTCCTGATTAGTTTGAATGTGCATACCAATAAATGAAAAAAATAATTGAAAATATCTGGCATAGCGGGTGTTGTTCAAAAGTTGCAATTGATCGCAATTTGCAGTTGATCGGAACGTGCCAATCGAAATCATTGTTTCATGCGCGTCTTGTTAAATGCCCATACCGTTTGACTGCTAGAATAATTCATATCAAATCGGAAATGTACGTTAAATACAAGAATATGCCTAAAATGAAGCAAAGTACAATGGAGGTGAAAAGTTTGTCCCAAATATTAAAGGTAGAAAACTACATTTGCACACATAACTGTTATGCTTACAACTTATTGTGTACCTCAGATATGCCAAAATAATAACCTCTATGAAGTATTTTGGTCGAATGTAGTCGAGAATTCAGATAAAAATCTATGCTATCATAATTCATCTTGACACCAACGGTATCGTGATACTCCTAGCGTATTACGGTACCACACACACACACACAAAACATAAGAGCACATACAGTGCGCACTTCAATACACTGCCACATCATGCGGAATACACACTGAGAGAGACTCTTGCGCTATTGGTCAACAAGGGGTTAACAGCTATTTCGAAATTTGAACACACGGTCCATTAGTTCGAGGCCTGAATAGAAGAATTATTATTGGAATAACTATAAATGCACCTATCATGACCAATCTTTGTGCTTAATTGATTGGTGATAAGCTCTAACATTTAGTACTCTTCAACATAACACAACAATCTTGGAAAGTCAAATTTTAGGCTGCTAAAGAAGTATTCTACCTTTAAGGTTGATAAACAAATGCATTGAAACTGATGAAGTGTAAGAATTCTCCCTGAAATCAAATTGACAAAAATGACGATCACCATGGAGATAAGCACAGAAATCCAAACTATGTGGTAAATTTACAAATCACAATTCATGCAGGAGTGTGCATGAATTCATGTATAAAACACATGCTGTCAGGCATAAACTATTTTTCATGTTGGTTTCCTACATATATACAGCAAATGCCTTTTGAGGGTGTTATCAAATGCTGACAATGATCTTATTTGAGACATGATTCTGATTGTCCTGCTCATTACAGCATCATTAACCATTGACTACTAGCACCAGGTAATACCTGCAGAAAGTCAATGAGTTCATAACAGTCTACAAAATCAATAAAACCATCACAAGATATGAAATCCTAAGGTCTGTTTTTTCCTTAACCCATTTGAGGTGACAGGCTTCTCATACAGAAGCCTAGATTATGAGGTTAATTTTCCAAATGAGGTTAGTGTTCCCCTCAAGTAAACAAATACTGTATATGTCTTGAGCCACATCATGACAGCAGTAATATCATTTATGTATTGGTTTGTTGTTTATTTACATGGTATGTTCTACATTTTTGTGTACACAATTCCTGGACGAGCTGCAATTAATTACAACATACACTACATGAAACACCAGATATAATAACAATAGAATGACAATGCACAATCATGATATAAAATCATCTCAACGATTGACGGGACCTTATGAATAATTCTCATAACCATTAATATTGCGTTCCGCTTTAATAGTGTACACTGTCCCATTCTTTAACCCAGCACGCATCCCACATATTCCATCGTCCAATTCTTGCCTCTCTTTTTGCCTGTATCTAATGCTGATTTATGCATGGCAAGAGAGCATTTGGAGATAGACCACTACCTCTCCAATGGGCCTCGTACAAGGGGCCTCTCCAAGCTCTCCGCAGCGCCTCGCGTTGCCAATTTGAAGGAGTAAGGAGGCGTGAATAGAGAGCAGCGCCGTTGGTTGGATGTCCTTGAGTATCTCTGAGTGTATCTCCAGACAGTTTGCCGATTGCTTTCAGACAAAACAAAGCTCTGCTCCCCTTTACAGTAAGTCACTTCCTATTCTAGGTCATTCTGACATGGAAATGTAATAGCTGGGCGGTGTTTCGCCAAATCATTCTTACAGGAAAGGAATAATAATAATAATAATAATAATACACAACATTTACATAGCGCTTGTTACAAAGTGTTTCTAAGCGCCCTGTGCATTATTACCCGGCTATAGCATGGCTACCAATGGGCGCTCACTGCATTCAAGGAATTTCTTCCTACCGGTACCCATTTACCTCACCTGGGTTGAGTGCAGCAGAATGCGGACAAATTTCTTGCTGAAGGAAATTAGCGCCATGGGTGGGATTCGAACACACGACCCTCATGTTGAAAAGCGAGAGTCAGAACCACTGAACCACATACACATACAATTCTTTATTAGTCAGCACAAGAACTGGTACTAGTCGATCTTCAAGTTGTTTTTAAAGTCTTTCTTATCTTCTTGAGACACTGCCCTGGTTCTGGTAAAGTCAGAGACATAATTTTTCACAAATCTGAACAAAACTCCTACAGAATACTGAAGACTATATACATGTAAGGGAATAATACATCTCAATGTAAGTGGATAGGGGTTCTTATATATTTTTTAACTCTTCTTCAGTCAAATTTTTACTGACCATGAAGTCCATTTAAAAGAAATTTGATTTAGAAGAAGCTAATAACACAGGTTTTATATAATTTGTGACAAAAATTAACAACAACTAAGACAATTAGTACGTTTAGGGGGTGTTGCTAGAAAGATGAAATCAATCACAATTTGCGGTTATCAGCATGTATCAATCATAATCATTGTTTCATGCGCATCTTGTTAGAAGCGCAGACCATCTATGGATAAAAATACATGTCTCTATTTGCAAAGATTTGCAGTTTATTTGAAATCAATGCAACTTTCTAGCAACACCCCCAAGTTCGGCTATAAAGACAGAGTTGACTAAATGATGTAAATTCCCACTTACCCATTGCCATTATGAGGTCCCTTGTTTTCTAGGTCAGCTTGCTCCAGCTCAAAAACTTGAGAGAAAATACTCTGCAAATTCAAAAGAACACAAATACGATTCAATAATAAGATGCTAGAGAAAACAACTCATAAAATCAACCAGAATATTGACGAATATGTAAAGATTGGAGAGGAAAGACGAAATGAAGATTTCATCGATGATTCTAAAAATCTAGGCGGTATTAACCAAGTCATTCTCCAAATTAAGAATGACTTTAAGAAAGACTGGAGTACACTTTAAAATGATTTTCAATCATTCAATACCAGAACTGAGACCCGTCGTTCGTTCTTGAGTCATTAAGTTGTTGAAACATCGCCCTGAATACAACGGCCCTAGTGCTAGTGAATTAACACACCGTCAAATGGGATGTCAGAATATTTGTCATTATGTTAGGGTTTTCAAGATGGTGTCTGCAGTAAGTATGCTGGTTCATAAAAACACTGACAATTTGAATGATAATGACACTGCTCTTCTAAAGCGCATATCACTTCTCTTAATATGTGTACGTCCATATGCGCTTAATCTACGATGAGTTCAGTATTATTACCCTGGCTTTAGCAATAGCATTTGAAGATCACTAAAGGTAAACTGAACAGATATTATGTTCCCTTTGCTCCCCTTATTAAAGGGGGTAAAATGAAAACACTTGATTGGGGACATTAAGGGCATGCATGTATTTGGCAGGAGGGGGACGGGGGGAAGAAGGATCGATAAGCTGGGGGAGAAAATGCCACTCTTGAAAAATGAAGCAAAAAGGAGAATAAAGGTAAAAGTTAGAGAAATAGAACTGATGACATCTTTTCTTACTTGCTCACTGGTCATCTTCCTGCTGAAACATTTTTTTCTTCAATTGATGTTTGGCCCCTTTTTACTTTTAGGTACAATACTGGATAAGCAGTAATAAGGCCTAAAAAAAAAATGGTTCTCAATGAAATGAAGTACTTCTCCAATGACCTTATTATTTTTTGTCAAATGGTAATATTAAGTTCACAGTAGGGAAGTCCATTTCTATCATTCCATCATGAGGAAATTTGTCAAACATTGTCAAAAATGCAAAAAAAAAACAACAAGCTGAAATTTCAAACTGGTCCCAAAGTGTGAAAATTACTGCGCGCAAAAATATTGGCTTATAGGGCATGTACCTTAGTATGTTTGAATGTAGGTATTGATGTACATGTATGTACATGTATGTACATGTATGTATTCATGTATAAATCTAGAGCTGCCAACCTCGCATCTATCAAAATACTATTTTCACAAGAAAACCTATTCTAGCTTCTGTGCACTTTCTAACACTGTATCTCTTGAACACTGTACGTCAGATATCTCAAATATCCTATTTGGTCCCATATAGGTGTCCCATTTTCACTGAATATGCTACAAGTTTGAAGCTTGTTTTATCTATATGTATATCTATCGATGGATTAGTAACCTGTGCATGTAGTTTGGCTTAACCCATTGCTTCCCACAGGGGTTGTTGTTCAAAAGTTGCAATTGAACACAAGTTGCCGTTCCATAGACATTATATACCAGCAATGCAGTCTCAGTATGAAATGCAATCTCTCTAATAATGGAACTGAATGAATGGGAATGATTTGAGTTAACCCATTTAAAACCGTGTTATCTAATTCCCATATATATGAGCTATGAGCTATGCAGTCTCAGTGTGCAATGAATTAATATCACTCTCATATACGATCTGGTTTCAATGTTGCCATTCTATAAAGAGGAAGAATTTTGGTAACCCATTGATAACTGAGTTATCTTATTCCTATACACAGTATACAGGGCCAATACAATCTTAGTATGCAATGAATTATTATTGATATTGCACCATCTTTCCAATAGAGGAACTCTTCAAAGGCGAAAAAGTTGGGTTAACCCATATAAAGCCACGTCATCTAATTTCCATATATGAGCTATGAGCTATGCAGTATCAATATGCAATGACTTAATATCTCTCTCATGTGAACTGGTTTCAATGTTGAGATTCTATAAAGAGGAAGAATTTTGGTAAATCCATTTAGTACTGAGTTATCCAATTCCTATACACAGTATACAGTGCCAACACAATCTCAATATGCAATGAATTACTATTGATAATGCACCATCTCGCCAATAGAGAAATTCTTCAAAGGCGAACAATTTGAGTTAACCCATTGAAAACCGACTTATCTCATTCCCATATATGAGCTATGAGCTATACAATCTCTGTATGCAATGACTTAATATCGCTCTCATATACGATCTGGTTTCAATGTAAAGATTCTATGAGGGGGAAACACAAAGCCTGGGAGCCAGGAAACGATCAACTTCATTTTATCTCTTTACGAGGGCACCACTGAACGCACCTGTCCCCCTCAGCGGCGCAGACAGTATTCTTTCAGTAAAGGGCGATGAGAGCGAATCATACTTTGTAGATTCGCCCCTTCTCTGCCCCCCTCCCCCTCCCATCCCTGCCGCCTCTAGTTCATCGGGGAAAAATCATTCCCAAAATGCTTGTCATTAGTTTAATTTAATTTTGCAGCTTTATATTTCTATGTATGCATATTTACTTTTGTACTTTTCTTGTGTTTTTCTGTTGTTGGGCCCCTGTGAAAACAGTGCTGTTATCACTGACTGGGCAACCCTACTGAAATGAAACAAATAAACAAATGAAATAAACTTAAAAAAAAACATGTTTTTCTCTCTGTACAAAAATGCAATTATCATAGAGAATTGGGGAAGGATGAACAAGAAATTTGTGCACAATTGTAGTATTCTGCCTAAATTCTACCTACATTCTATGTTTGCACATTATGAGACAACTGATCAACTATCTTCAATTATTCTTCACCATAATGAAACTCTTTCAATGCGATAAATTTCTATATAGACTAGATGTAAAATGATTCTTGACTGATTATCATATTGTAATATGCAGTTTTCTGCTGATTTGGCTTCCCTCAATAAATATGTGAATTAAATAAATACATAGGGGGTGTTGCCAAAAAGTTGCAATTGATCGCAAGTTGCAGTTGATCGGAACGCGTCAATCAAAATCATTGTTTCATGCGCGTCTTGTTAGATGCACATACCGTGCGTGAATGGAAATGTGCAGCAAAATTTGCAAAGTTGCGGTTGATTTGCAGTTGATTTTGAGCAACACCCGCATAGATGAGTAAATGGAGCAAAAAGGTGTAAGTTTAAGCATCCTCAGTGATGCCAACCCGTACAGAATATGCATGAAGTGCAGTTTCATATAAATATGAAGGCTTTCATTACAGGTGATTGGCTGAGAGTATGGTTTTTGTTGCCATATCTACTAACTCACTTATGTTCAGCTTTTACCACATGCAGCCACTAAATCGTAATGAAAGCCTTACACTTGTATAAAACAGCATCTCATGAATATCCTGCGCTTAGGGACATAATTTGTGATAAGCATGTTACAAATGCTGTCAATTATTATTATCATTATATTCTAGAACAGTTGGCATTACAGGCAGGAGCATATCACGCAAATATCCAGAGTGAGAAATACGACAAATTCCACTTCCGCTTCCATCAAACGATCCCCCCCCCAACTTCAAACATATTCACAATACATGCGGGCTGGACACAGACAGCACGAAGCCTACCGCGACCCATCGCCTCGACTCACGTGTGAAAACGAACACGATTTGTATCCTCTATTCACTACACTTAAAATAGAGTCTGTAAGCCTTAAAGGCATATCGCATGGGGGCCACAACAGGTTGCATGGCCTCTTGAGAACGACTCGGTTTGCTCGCTCAAGTGGAAATGCATCTTGCGGACTAGATGGGGCCTAACCGTTGGTTGTCGCAGGAAATGATTCTCACCCATCGAGTGAAAACAACTCGTTAGAATCTGCTCAGGAATTATTCATCATCACGAATAGAAACTTCAGTCAGCAAAGGAGATGTATTCAGAACCTCGATACATTTCGTGAAATAACAAATTCATAGACACTCTAGGATGTGGGTGTCCATCAAAATTAATAACAGACATTTCCCTTATAACGGTTGAATGATATGTTTCTGCTGAGAAAATGATGAATAGAATCTGTATACCATTCGTCTATAAAAATACATTCATTGAATCAATGCATAAAATGCATTCTTGGACAGCGCCATCATAGTTTTCGTTAAAAACGACAGGTCATTACTCTTGTTGGCTGTTATTGCCATCATCATCACATCCAATAGCATCTAAAATACCCTACCCCTAACAAAGACTGTGCAAATGTTTTTATTCTTTGTCACATACTAGCATTAAGCATACACCAAATTTCCTAATATAGGGTCTGCATCTTCAGACTGCATCAACCAAGCAGTACCCTCTATATCTACCATACTTGTCCCTCTTACGATTGATTGCTAGTCTGTAAACACAGACCTTTCGCTTCCATTTTGCAATCTGCATAGTGCATAATGCAGCGTCTGTAATTAGAGACTACATAATAAGTGCAGTTTCAAAGCATTCAATGCATGATGGACAATAGTCTCTGATTACAGACTCTGGATTATACACTCCTAAGCATAATTCCAAATTCAAAGCTAAATCCAAAGTCTGTGTCAGTATAGCCATTCTGTTTGCAATGTAAGTGTCTACTTTAGATGTAATATAACAGTCATCAGATGTCTACATGGACCATGTCATTACAATCTATTGCTGTGTGAACTTATTTGTTTGGAGCTCCAACAATTCTACAGAAACCTACTCTCTCTTAGGGGGTGTTGCTCAAAGGTTGCAATTGATCGCAAGTTGCAGTTGATCGGTACGCGCCAGTCAAAATCATTGTTTCATGCGCGTCTTGTCAAATATGCACACAACGTGCGAATAAAAATTCGCGTTTTAATTTGCAAAGTTGCAGTTGATTTGCAGTTGATTTTGAGCAACACCCCCTTACTCTTATATATGCTCAAATCTAAAATATACATCCAAATATATTTTATGACTTTAAAATCTATGATATTGAGCTACTAATCCACGAACAACTCTACTTTGTTTTAGTCAAATAGTGCCTTTAAACTTTACTCTTGAATACACCAACACCTATATTCACACATATATCCAGACATACGTATACACATAAATACACACATACACACACACTTATGCCCCTAATCTACATTTTGTACCACATGGAATTCTACTTGTAAATGTGAACAATACACGTCAGAGAAAAATAAGAACCTACCATAGATGTACATCTAATACAGAGTTGCCAACCTGAAAATTCATATTTCAGGGAGATTTTTCCATAAAATCAGTAAGATCCTCCTCTTTAATACACAATCCAATGGAGAAAATCAATGTATGAATCAGGGAGATTGCTGAAAATCTGACATTTCTCCCTAAAAACTTATCTCATTTTCAGGGAGTCTCCTGCTCAATCAGGGAGACTTGTCAGCTGTGCTAATACACACATATACATAAAACATGCACGAACATACACAAACACACACACACACACATACTCAAACCTGCTTTTTATTAACAAATTTTGGTAATCCTATAGAGGACTACATAAAGTTCTTAACATTGATTAGTGATAAATCATAATTGTTGAAACTCTTTATTATTATTTCAACAATGTATTCTTGGAACTCTGATTTTAGCTTGCAAAATTAGTATCCTACCTCTAATGCCCAAATAAAAACGTACAATAAAAACAAGCAACTTAATCTCACAAAAGGCTTTCGAAAAGGTAAGGAGAGAGCCTTTTTTGTTTCTAAGGCAATCTATTGAAAATAACGTAATGGGGTAAGAAGGGCACAATCATGAATATATATTCAATGCTATCTTGGTAAGATGTGAATATATTGATACAAATGATCTAGCACCGTCTCTCTTAGACACCAAGATACAAATACATCTTTAATGTAGTAGTCAATTATGTGCAAACATATAAATCTTGGTAATATATGAACCCACAAGAACATGTTTGGTGCTGACTGCATAAGCACATCTTTTGTATTACAGTCTACTATTATGCACATCTACATTTTTAACACAATCTCAGTTAGATGTAAATGCATGACTACCCATTTGGTGTCAAACACAGCTATTATTGCACATCTTTGGTGTTGACGGCATAAATACACCTTTGGTGTTACATCTTAATACTGTGCACATCTTACGCAATCTAAATTAGATGTGAAGGCAGTAGTATAACTTTGGTGCTTACAGCTAGAGTACCATTACATGTAGGCATGAGTATAACTTTGGTGTTTACAGCTAGAGTACCATTACATGTATGCATGTCTAACACCAAAATGCAAAGGTTTATATTTCGTTTATGACTAGTCTCCCAAAGTCTAATGTTATGTCCTATCATGTGTGTTAGATATGAATATACAAGCGAAGTGAATGTGTTATATTCTACCATTAGGCACATCCAACACTCTCTCTCTCGTATATCAATACATAGATACACGTTTGGTGCTATAATCTACCATTATGAAATATAACATCATCCATTTTACACCATAATATTCTACCAATAAGTCAATCTAACACTATCTCCCATATACTTATGCATAGGTACACCTTTGGTGTTATAATCTACCATTATAAAATCTAACATCCTACAAATTACACCATCACAATGTACCAATAGCTAAATCTAACACTATCTCCCAAACATTAACAGGTACACCTTTGGTGTTATCATCTATCATTATACAATCGAACATCTTCCAAATCACACCATTGCATTCTACCAATGGGTAAATCTAACACCATCTCGCAAACAGGTTCACTTTTGGTGTTGTAATCATCTCCCATTATAAATCTTAAACCATCCAAATTACACCAAATAGGTAAATCTAACACTATCTCCCATATATTAACACACAGGTACACCTTTGGTGTTATAATCTACCATTATGCAATCTAACATCCTCCAAATTAAACCAGCATATTACACAATGATATTCCACACATAGGTAAGTATAGCACTATGTAAGTTAGATATGTATGTGCAAGCATGCCTTTTAAGAATGAAAATATTCAATCTTTAAACAAGAAACCAATTCATTCAGACACATCTATAACCAGTGAATATGGCCAGAGCTCAATTACCTTGAATTCATAGAGGCTTCTTTTTGCTTTTTTTTATACTAGAGAAAAGGAAACCACAATTCCTTCAAATCATCTCCTCAAAAACATTTGACTCCAAATAAATGAAAGCAAACATTTCCCTGGAAGAAGATTTACATGTAGATCTTTGCTGAAAGAAAAGTGGAAAACCTAACCAAAGCCCAAGCTACAATTGGTAATAAAAACATGAAACATTAAGGGAGTCTGATGAAAGCATTGCACAATATCACAGGTAAGGAATTCTTAGAAGTCGAAAAATCAGACTGAGAAAAATTATTTGATGTGAATAAAGCAGACGGCTGTCTTCCAGTCAAACCATTGCATGTAAGACAGCATCGTAGAATCAGCCGACGCCAGGCGTGAAATGACAGGGTTTTAATTAGCTATAGGGCTGGTTCTTTCAACGCCTATCTGGACGTATTTATCTTCCGGTGCGCCGAGGAACGGGGGAAAGATTTACACCTGAACGAATAAACTGTGAGGGAGCATCCCTCCTTTGTTTTCTCTTCCTTCCGTTCTCTCACTTTCCTCACTCCTCAATCGTCATGCCGACCACAAGCACAAATAGCACACAAACTGGACAATGTAAACAGAAACCCACTAAAGATTTCACAATGGATCTAGTAACCTAATAGCTGCACTGCTAAAGCCAGGGTAATAATGCTGCAATTGTGGAGCGCTTAGGGAATTCTACATAAAGAGTTGATAAGCGCTATATGAAGGCCAGTCATTATCAAAAGAAGGGAGCTTCCCCATCATTCAGCATATATTTTTGACAGCTGTTCTTACATTTCTTCCCAGAATAACTGGGACAGAAATTTATTTTGTGCAAGCAAGTCATTGTAAGGGATTGTAAGGTCTTGGATGGGAAGTAACGTGGTTTAGTTTGTCCAATCTCTTTTTCTGATAATTACACAGTGAAGGGAGTCTACACTGTGAAAAGAGAGGCTGCATGTACTTGAACTACTATAAAGGCCAATCTTCTAGCATACATCAATTTTAGCAAATTCACTGAATTTCAGACCCTTTCACTCATTAGCAAGTTTTGATTTCATGTTTTTACGGTTCATTGTACGCAAGTCAAGGGGCATTTTATTTAGTGTAAATTTGAGTGAATTCATGGTCGAGAAATTAGCAAAAACCAAAACCCCAGCGTAAATTACAACTTTTACAGGAAGGGGGGCAGTCAAAACTCCATTAGAAAAATTCCCTTTTTTCCAATATATGAATAATTACTCTTGTATTCTGTTTGAAATCTCATTACTAATGGTTATTTATCTCTAATGTAACAGATCGAGGATCAAACAAGATATTGACTAACGAAATATAATAGGATTTGAAAGGATAGGCTAGTATATGGTATTGCACACACAAACAAGATAGCTTCAAACAATCAAATGAAAACTTGATGATTCTCTTCCAAATTATGTTTCATTCTATATCTATCCTTAATTTTTATTTCATTCAAATTTCCTCTCGAGTCCCTCCCTCTCGAGTCCCTCCCTCCCTCTCTTTCTTATTCTGTATTTAATTTGCCATGTTTACACTATATTCGACTAATTACAATCCTATAATTACAATTGTGAAAATGCCAAAACTAATCTTGCCAACACATTAAAAAACGCTTAATTTATATCTTCCTCATTACCATACAAATCAACAGTATCAATAGACACTCACAGATGCACACAGGGACATTCTAACATTGATATACATTGCACACACACTGGGTGACTTCAAGTACGGTGTACGGTGTTGGTGTAGGTGTTGAGAGCGCAAAACGGTCTATAAACCGAGGTCAAACACCGTTGGTCAGTTTACAGAAGTGATACAGAAACGACCTGAAATACGTCAGAATCTTGTGAGGTCTCCCGCAAACACCGATAGACTTCAAGTTTGGTGTTGAGGATGGTGTTGGTTTTGCTGCAACACCAACACCAGCGTTCAACACCGTACTTGAAGTCACCCAATATTCTTGAATACAATATTATCGCGTACATACATTTTAGCGAATTCACTGAATTCTAAATATACCTTGTATTTACATATTGGTAGGTTTTCATTTTCATGTTTTGAATTATGTTATACATGTACATTGGTCTATTGGCATTACATTGAGTGAAAAGTTTGGCAACGTTCTGATCCCAAAATTCACAAAAATAAAATCCCATTAAATTTGTTTAGCTTAAACAGAACAAAAGAAGCATGATCAAGTTATCAATACAAACGAAAAGTGAAGATATCAAACCCATAAATTGAGAAATATTACAGCAGTTGTTGCTCCTACTTATGTATCAGTTTACCCTATCAAAAAATAAATGGCAAAGTAATCCCCCCCCCCCC
>BQKZ01009155.1:6286-24860 GCA_036244855.1 Temnopleurus reevesii
GGGGGGGTTACCGCGGTATCATGGCAGGGCAGACCCCATGAGTTTGGTGGCCAGTTGGCATGTGCGTGCTATATAAAGATTGCAAGCATTGGCCAAAATCCACACAGGTATATCCATGGACCAGAGAGATGGGAATCTTCCTGCAAAGAAATAAAAAAAGTTCAAAGTGACTTTGAATGTACTAAAAGTAACTTTTGATAACAAAATAATGCTTTTTTAGAAAAGTTCATTCTTCGCCATCCAAACAATTTTTGGGAGGAGGGAGGCTGACAGCAATAGGATTTATTCATTTTCGGAAAAAAACACATCTATTTGTTAAAAATTTCTATAGGGGAATGGGTTAAAAGCTGGTGTTTAAGAATCCTGGACTCTCCAAAGGAGATAATGTGCTGAATTCTCTTCATTGTATTTGGAGAACATTTATATGGTATTTGTGAGGTACAAATACTGTAAAAATCTAATTAGGTCGGGCATGATCTTTTTACATCCCTAATAAATTAATAAAAGTATAGTTTAGGCAGACAACATACAACTTGAACTCTTCACATCTTTCTGACACCCATAAAAGATTCCAAAGTCTAATGTCATTAACTTACAATTTTCAATCAGAATTTTATGAGCACTCAATAAATATATATTTCAAATATTGCAAAATATAACAATACACAGATTTTCCCATGTGTTTGCTTTTGACATTTGCGTTACTTATCCACCCACCTATGACTGTCTATTGTCTATCGCTCATAGTGCTGCCGCAAAATGCTTTTGCAGAGCCGATGATGTTATAGCTACCACAAAGTGTTTGGGAATCTATTTTTCTAAAGGAAGTGTTGTATGAGCAATTGACCGCTATATTCTTGGACAACATGGAATGATTGGTTTTGTTTTGGACATTGCACTTTGACGCGATGATGTCATATACACAGAGGATATCCCTATTATCAATGGGAAATACGGGACACTGGATTAGTACTTTGTTTGAAACCGCCAAACGAGATCTTGGATGATGATTAATTTGAATATCTATTTCTCCCTTTTACTATTGACTTTAAAGTGAAAGTTTGTAAAAATGTCGGGCCTGAACATAAATATTGACTATTTCACCCCTGGACCTCTCCTTCCATCTCTTATCTCTCTCCAACTTGACAGCTTGCGGAAGAAGCCGCGACCTCACGACCCCAACCGCCATGTTCAGATGTCCCTGGATGCCGTGAAGGAGGAGGGGACGCCGCCGAGCTCACGGAGGTACAAGAAACGAGATGAGAGCCGGCCCAAGGTCCAGATACGTATCGGGGATGATGATGATGATTCGGACGAGGATGGCGTAGACGGAGGGGATGATGATGCTGGATCGTATGATGTCAATGATAATGGTAAGAAAAAATACACTAACAGAAAAAAATGCCCTACTTTATGAAAATGGCAGTGTATAAATCCCTTTTTTATTTACTTGTCTTTTCACATTATCAAGATTAACATAAGTTAAGTTTGTTTATAATCTGAATAAATATTTTGAATTGTTCATTAGTCTTATTTTTCCGTGTGAAATGTCATCAGAATATTTTGGAAAAAATGAATAAAACAAACTTTTTTTCTGATTGGCTCATGTTATCTTTAGAAAGTGTAAATTGTAAGACAATGAGACAATTTTGTATCGGAGCGGGGGGGGGGGGGGGGGGGGGGGGGGGGGGTAGAAACATGAAATAAAACTAGTTTATTGTAGATATGTTGATTTTCTTAACAATTTCTGCAACATATGAATGGTCAAATTGAATGCTGCAATTGTTTCCACTGTGAGAGTTGGCTCGTTTAAGCTATTTATGTTATTCCTGTTGATCAATAGGATCCAAGACTAGAAGGTTTTGTCAAAAATATATTTGAGAAAATGTCCTAATGTGATGAAGCCGAGTTTGGCTTCTGGTAAATTTTGAGAAAAGTCGTACAAATTTATGGGAATATTCGGTTATTTTTAAAAATTCTTTTTCAACCACTGTATTTTCACTGAAAAAATATCATCCAAGATTGAGAATATGCTCTCAGGTCTGCAAGTTCTCAGAGTATTACCTACATGTAACAGTAAAAGTGTATTTTTTCATCAAAATGCCTTGTTTTGTGCCTCTACAGAGGGAAACTAAGCTTTTAAGATTTCTGTTTTAGTGCATGCACTCTCTTAAACCTTCCAACTGAATTGTTCTGTGTTGAGAACCATTTTATACGGTACTTGATATATTCTCAATTACCCTCTTCAAGTGGTCATGTAGAATAAAGGGTTTTTCCCTCGCAAAGGTGAGCACACTACAAATAGTGGGCACTGAGGTGTATTTACTTCCAAAAAATCAATATTGTGTTTGTGAAGTTTTACCGGTCTGTATAGAAGTAAAGCTTTATACACGTTTTCACGTGGATTCACCAATTCTGTGGCCTCGCTGTGTAATTCATCTGAATTCATTGCTGACAAATGCCTAGTTGTTCAGGCTCAAATTTGCCATTTTAGGAGTCATCATTGGATATTGACTAAGATTAGAAACAATTGATCATCTGTCAAAACAGTGGGATTAAAGTCCGTAGGTCAAGAATATGACATGTCTTTATTTAACAACAGGATAAAATAACAGGATTATTTCCTGTGTGTCTGTGCAAGAAATAATAAACAAGTTGCTGGTATGTATTATAACTGGAAGTGATCCAACTCATGCATATCATGAATAATATTCAGCTGGCGGTGGTATATTGTGTAGCAGTGGATTGTATGTATTGCTTGCGGTCAACGCACCTTGTAATGAACTGATTTTGCATTGTAAGAAGCCCCCTGGTAAAAGTGTAAGGGGATGGTGTACCATTTTACTTTTCAAGGAGATTTAAAGACATTATTTACTCCGCTAAAGTTGTACTAATGATTCATCGAGCAAAAAGTGCCTACCTCTTGGAGAATCTACCGTGTTGTTTTGGAATAGTTTCCGAGAAACTCTTGTACACATTGCTCAGAGCATCGCACATTAGTGGAATTATCAAGGCTCTACATGTATATGTTGAATCTCCTACCAGAGTTTTTAATGATGGAATAGGAAGGAAGACATAGTCACCTTGTTTCCTAGATTTGGACGCTCCTCTCAGTTTTGCAGGACTGTATGACTATCTTTTATACCATGAATATTCAGCCAAAGTTTCAGTAATGGAGTCGTAGGAATGGATATATAGGAAGAATGAGCTCAAAGGAAGGCATAACGAAATTCCCTCGGCGGGATTGCAGATATAGGCATGTCGCTACAACTGATCATGATGGAATTGAACTTTCACAACGTAAGTCAAAAGAGATTAGAGGAAACAACTAAAAGCTATGGTATAAGTAGCGTGGTAGTAAAACCATGGCAACATATGTACCTATATACACTGTATGTACCTAACATGTACTACATTTTAAATGCAATTTTCATATGAGAGTGCGTGTGTTGCCAGAAAGCCTGGGACGAATTTAAAAAATTGAAAGTTTACTTCTATGCAAGTCAGTTATCAGCTCATACTCTGCGCTTTTGGGTACAGCCAAGAAAAATCTTGATTTTATTGATATATAAGCAGAGAAATCGTGGAGATAAAAAAGATTTCAGTAAAAGCCAATATTTTAGTGTACATAAATTTTAGATTCTCTGAACTTTTTTCTTATTATTTGTTATTTTCATGATTTTGAAAGATCATTGTAAACAAGTCTATGAGCATCCTACTGAGTGGACATTTTGGTGAATTCATCATCGCGAAATTAGCGAAAATAAAACCTTAAATAAAAAATCTTAGCGCATGCAGCATTGAAGTACTGTAAGTCTCCTTCCCAACACCCACAAAAAAGTGCTTCCCTTTAGCGACGAGCCCTCTGAAATTGGCCTGACTTGAACTTTTTAAAAAAAGAAATATTTTTGTCATATTCATTTATTTATTTTGTTTCACTTTTCATTCAGATGAAAAACATACAGAGAAACATGAATGAAATACATGTACAATGAAAAGAAGCTTTAAATCACATGTTACAGTCACGTGCAAAAGCTACAGGACATGCCCATGTTGCCTAAATATTGTCTACACTTGATCCATTCTTTAATACTATGACAACAACCAATCAGTTCTTGCAACACCCCTTTAGCCTGTACTCCACATTACACCTTCCTCTGTATATACGTATCAGGTAACCATAATTGGATTTCAGGTCATGTAAGGGCAGACTGTTTTGAAGGAAACAGTCAAACGATACTTAGGCGGGTGTTCTCATGGAAGGAAATGATTTAATTTTGGTATTGTTATACTGCAACCAGTTTCAGTCTCACAACCTATTTGCAAGCTTTAGAAAGGAAATACTCAATTGGTATATAATTTATGCAGTTTTTTATTTTTCGATTGCGCATTTTGGAAGAAGAGTGTTGGCTCGATAACATCACGAGTGGGTACTCCTCCTTGTTTTGATAATTTTTGTGGATTGTCAATACATCAAGGAGATACATATCTTGTAAATAAATGCAGGATGCAAGAAGAAAATTGTTACTGACATCGATTGTTTGACATTTTGACTCTGGCCGAATAATTTTGATGTGAACATAATCTGGGCTGATAATGAAGTATACAAGAAGAGGTTTTTGACTGATTGTGGAAAGCTCAGATTTTGAGGATTTTACATCTCTGTATTCATTTGAGAAACATGAGACGAAATGTTGTCAGTCCAGCAGGTAAAGTTGCTTCATGTTTAATGAACTATATATTTTTTCAAGTATTTCATTTAAGGAGAAAATTAATTGTTTTTTTGTGGAACGATACATGTAGAAGACGAAGTTTGTGACTGATGCTTCTAATCTGGCCTAATAGTAGTAGTCTTCAGGCACAAACTATTGGTGTTGATGTCATAATTTTTAGCACAGCCAATTGTATCATTACGAGGCTTCTGTCAAGACAAAATGATGTTGTAATAAAGGGGCAAATTAGCATCTGTGCTTGCAGGCTACTCTGCTATCATAATAGTGGAAGATTTCCTTCTAATTTCCTTTTAATTTAGTATTTAGACTTGGCTCTCAGCATGGGTTTTTATTTCGTTCTTGGTGTTCTTTTTGATGAAATCAATTCAAACATGTATGTATAATTTATCAATTTGAAAATGTATATTTACATGTCTTTCTGTTCCAGCTAATCTAAATGAAATTGGGTCTAATTGCCATGTGATACAACAATGAAAATGACAAATTGTTATTAAGTCTAATGACCATAAAAGTAATTATACTGATGATTAATGTAAGCAAAGAGGTTATTAATTTGTACTGCAACAATGAATGATGAATATTTGTTTAGAATATGGGTGTATAAATACAAATCCCTTTTATTAATATTTTTTCAATATAGCTCCTCCTTACACATAATATTGGTTTGGTAGTTATCTTTTTGTAATTGGGGTAACCACAACAATAGGCTTGATTATAAGTTTATAATTGGATTAAATGTGAACTTTTAATACACAGAATGTATTAGAGTGAGGATATAGTGAACAATTTACCAATCCATCTGTATTTTTCACTACATTTCATATGATCAGTTTAACCTTTTCACCTTTTCAGTCAAATTCTTGGTATTAGTCATCCAGCACTATGAAAGTAGAGACTCAGTTTGGAAGCAAAATGTTATTTGTTAAATGGTCCATAAAAAGTATTCCTCGTTTGAGTCAGAGAGGGGGTGGTTACGATGATACATACATTTTGTTTAACACATCCACCTGTCAAAGATGAAGCATAAACATATTTTTTTTCACCAATACCAAAACAATTTTATCATCTATTATCGACGATCGACTAATAGCAAAATTGAAACTCCACTAGATAACGGATGGATTTCCTGTACGTCTCCTTTTGCGAAGGAAACCATTATGCAATTTTGATACGGAAGTTTACGAATGCTGGTCACCGATATTTGCGTTGAATAAAAACCATTTTTGGTATCATCGCTCCAGTTTGTTACTGGGCTTTAGTAGAGTGACATTGGGTTAAGTTAAATACCGAAGGAGAAGTCTATATTATTTGAATGAGTTGTAAATCAGGCGATCATTTTAGTTGGAATACTAGACAGAAATGAGGAGACGTCTGCTTTCGGCCGAAGAAGGTATTCTTGGAGGGAGATCTCTGTGGTTTTTTTTTTATGATACCTAATGGTTGACATTACTGTGTTCTTTGAAGTAAATTGAAATGAAGTGTGAAGAAAGTACAAAATTCACTTATCCCGATGCCTGTATTTTCTGGGATTATTCTGAGGATGATGATATTTGTATCTGATTTGTGTTTTCATTAGACAATATATCTTTCTTTCTTTCTTTTTTGGATTTTGTTCTTGTTGAAAAGAATGCAATTTTCCCCTATTAGAAATTAATCTTTTTCATATCAAGGACTCTACCAACAGATTCACAGGTGAAAAACTTTGAACCTTTGAAGTGCAATAATAAGATGACAATCAATTTTCCATTTTTTTTCAGATTGATTTTTTCCTTTTATTTGGTTGGTATTGCAGGAAATGTTGCTAGAATGTTGTAGTTGATTGCAAGTTGTAATTGATTAGCATTTTCCAATCGATTTGAAAAACCTTTTAATTGAGTCTATGGGCAGCTAGCTCTTCTGTTTATCTCGTGTAGATAATAACATTTCTGTTTTGTATTTTTGCAGGCTTTAGTGGAAGGAGGAGAGGAGGAGGATCGAATCCCAATCATGAAAAGTTCCCCATCAACACAAATCGAGCGCATCAGCCTCATGAGGTAAGCTTTAGCAATTCAATAAGATGGAGTCATGAATGAAGCAATGTGATAAGTCAACTTACATAGCGTAGTGAATGCTTTAAAATTCCCAAAATGCACAACTTATTCTGTACAAACGTGAAAACTGAAACCTAGGTAGCTGCCGATATCACTGTTGATATATTTTTTGTATATTAATTAGAGTGAAGATAACCTGAAAATGTTAGGAAATGATATAGGTAGCATGGAATGATATATTAAAAAAACACAATCATTGTCATCAGCAACATCTGATAATTCCCGTCACGTAAATATCACAAGTTTATGTTTCAGTGATTTGATAGGAGCCTGGTTTTTAGTGGCAAAATGGTTACGGTTTGTATGATAATGGTGTTTTTAATGTTCAAATGTTCAATAACTATTTACACATTTTCATTCCTACAAACTGAATTATGATAAATTTTTTTTTAAAAAGACCATCTACTCTATCCTTGCCGCAACATTTATTCTATTTCTTCATCTCTGGTTACAGCTCTTTGTGCAGTTGGACTCCTGGCAGTACAACCAAAACCAATCCGAAGAAGGCTTCGTCGAGAAGATCTGGAAGGAGAAAGCGAGATGGATCAAGTTTGAAGAGGATTGGGAACAGGGTTCGGAGAGGTGGGGTAAACCACATGTTGCCTCTCTCACGTTCAACAGTCTGCCACAATTGAGGAAAGGACTAGAAAACGGTAAGTCTAAGTATTTTTTATGGCTGCAACATGCACGAGTCCACTGAAAATTAGATGTCCCCCCTTTGTAGGTGAAATTTTTGTCTGATTAGCTCACAGAAAAAGTTTGAAGAAGATTGAGAACAGGGTTCGTAGAGGTGGGGTAAACCCCATGTAGCCTCTCTGTTACATTTAACACCCCCTCCCCCCTCATGTTAAGCAAAGACAAGCAAGTGGAAAGTCCCAAGTTAAATATGTGAAAACTTGAGATTTTTGTCCCATTGGCCTAACGATCAAGTTTGAAGAAGATTGGGAACAGGGTTTGGAGAGGTAGGGTAAACCTAATGAAACCTCTCATATATTCAACAACCCCCCCCCCCCCCTCCCCCCATTTTTTTAAAGCAAAGATAAGCATTGGAAAGTCCCAAATAAAACATTTGTGTGATTTTGAGAAAATTGTAGGTCCAAGTGTATATGTTTCTTAGCAGTCAGTTAGCTCAACTTGAGTTTCTTATCCAATAAACTCTTTAAAAGAGTTTGAAGAAGATAAGGTAAACCTTGTGCAGCCTCCCTGCCACAGTTGAGGAAAGGGACTAGAAAATGGTAGTCCAAGTATACATGCTACGACACAACAAGTTATTTACATAGTAGCTGGTTCTCAATAATTAAGATGTAGGTAGTTTCAGTGATCACAGTAGTTACTAATAATATATAATTGGTCTAGCTTAGTTGATCAGGAAGTCTGTTTCAGCTTTTTTCATTTGGAACATTTTTTGAAAGAAAGTTTGGCGAAAATGTTTGATTTTCTTTCCGAGAAGGTCTTGAGGATGAAAAGAACCTGAGTTGGAAGTAATTGCTCATGAATCAGAATTACAACAGAACTGTTTCTATTTTTATGGAAAACTTGAAAAAAATGTATAATTCAAGTAGATGTGGCATGAATATTACCCTGTTTTACTAAATTTGATTTGTTTTGTTTGTGTATTTAAAGGCTTGATGCTATTGGACTGTAAGAAGACAACATTACAAGGCATCTTTGACTTGATCCTATATGGTCTCGAGGATGAACATAAGCCAAGTCAAAGCAATCATATTCAGCTTTTAACAAATTGTATTGTTTGATTAAACTAAACTCTTTTTGTTTGTGTTTTGACAGGCCTGATGCTATTGGACTGTAAAAAGACAACACTTTAGGCATCTTTGTCTCAATCCTTGATGGTTTCAACGGTGAACCTATTCAGTTTAAACTTTTTGTTGTTTGATTAAACTAAACTCTTTTTGTTCATGATTTTGGCAGGCCTGATGCTATTGGACTGTAAGAAGACAACATTACAAGGCATAATCGACCCGATCCTAGACAGTCTCATTGATGAACATATCTGAGTCAAATCAATCATTTTGAACTTTTTATTATTTTATCAAACTAATCTACTTTTGTTTGTGTTTTGGCAGGCTTGATGCTATTGGATTGTAAGAAGACAACACTTCAGGGAATATTTGACTCGATCCTCNGAAGAAGGCTTCGTCGAGAAGATCTGGAAGGAGAAAGCGAGATGGATCAAGTTTGAAGAGGATTGGGAACAGGGTTCGGAGAGGTGGGGTAAACCCCATGTTGCATCTCTAACATTCAACAGCCTACCACAGTTGAGAAAAGGACTGGAAAACGGTAATTTGAAGTATATTCATTCACCAAAAAAGTTTTTTTTGTCCACCAATCCACTTAAAATTTAATGTTAATAGGGTTCGAAGATGTGGGGCAAACCTCATGAAGCCCTGCCTCAGCTAAGGAAGGGACTAGAAAATGGTAAGTCTAAGTATACTTTACGGTTGCCATAGGCCCTGAGTTCACTGAAAATCAAGTGTGCCACCTTCGTATTAAAGATTGATATACCTTGAGATTCTCATCCGAGCCGCTCAATAAAAAAGTTTGAAGAAGATTGGGAAAAGGCTTGATGCTACTGCAATGAAGAAATATACAAACCTAGATCTATAGGCTTGTATTATTGTGTGTGTGTATTGGCCGGCTTGATGTTCTTGAAATGTATAAAAGAAGACATTTTAGGGCATTTTTTTTTCTTACTCAATCCTAGATGGTCTCAAAGATGAACACAACCTAAGTCACAGTGATCATTTTCAGTTTAACCTTTTTCTTGTTTGATTAAACTAAACTCTTTTTGTTCATTATTTTGGCAGGCCTGATGCTTTTGGACTGTAAGAAGACAACACTACAGGGAATCTTTGACTCGATCCTCGACGGTCTCGAGGATGATCACAACTTGAGTAGGAATGACCGTATGCTTATCAATAAGATGCTGAGGGCAAGTGCAGGATGGTATGTTTAATATTTCAATTTGATATTGTACATAAGACTAAAATAAACACAACCAAAAGTCTTTCCCCCTAATAGATTTTTTAATCGGAATTTGACCATAAAATATGTCCAGATTGACAGAATAGAGTCATTAATAAGATAACAAAAATGACACAGCCATTTTACTCAGTTTTTCTTCTTAAGAAGGGATTGGTGTGATCTTCAATATTTTTTTCTTAAAGTCAGTCCGTCATGATCAACATGACTTCCGGTTGCGAGCGTGCACGGACGGCGCATTGCATATTGGCAACAAGGATATTAAAACATTTCCTTGCTTACGCACTTGCCAAGCTCAGAAACTCAGAACACTTCGTACAACTTTCCAATTCATGTTGTCGTTGCATGTAATTGAGTCGACCCCTCTTTGACTTCAATTTTTTCTAAAAATGTGCGGAATGCATACGTTCGCGACTTCCGAGCTGTGAGCTAGCGAAATAAAGCTTGCTCACTCGCTATTCCAGGTAAAAAAATTTCTGTGATTTTCTGTTCGGCAATCTTCACAATCAAAATGGCTGCGGACAGTTTGGCTCGCAACCGGAAGTCATGTCGATCATGACGGACTGAATTTAAGATGGGACTTGTGTAACATTTTTTCTTATATGTGTGTACAATCATGCATACCGTGTTAGATCATGCTGGTTTCAAGCATAAGCTAGCCATATATAGGTGATAGGCATACCCATAAGTTTTGTTACTGCACACTTCCCTATTAAAGTTCTCATTTATTGTCTGATTTGCTTCAAACTTTTTTTATTTTTATTTTTCGATCAAAGCAAGATTTTTGTATCCCAGACCCATCCTTTAATTGATGTGGGAAGAATTCTGAAATCATCTCTAATTAATGTTTACAAATGGGTACATGGATTTAGCTTTCCCAGTGTCGCACTTGTGTTCAAGAAACCTAGTCATACTGAATGTTTGTTATCATTCTCACTGCGTGCATGGATGTATTTTCGTAGCGCTCGTCTGCGTCGTGAACGGACGCTTAGAGGAAGTTTTAGCAGGTAAGATATGGGTTCGATCTCACCCCCTTCACCGTAATAGCACCCCACCCACCACCCTCTTCCAAATTTTTATATTGCACCCCANCAGGCTTGATGCTATTGGATTGTAAGAAGACAACACTTCAGGGAATATTTGACTCGATCCTAGACGGACTCGAGGATGACCATAACCTGAGTCGGAACGATCGTATGCTTATCAATAAGATGCTGAGAGCAAGCGCAGGATGGTATGGAACTCTTTTTTTATATTTGTACATAAGATAAAAAATAAACACAACAAAATCTTTCCCTTTGATACAATTTTTTTGCAATTTCACTGTAAAACATGACAAAGGCAGTGTTTCACCAAGTTACAAAAGACTTTAAGAATGACTTAACGCATGACTGGTATCAGTTCTTGTGCTGAATGATCGGGAATCTTCCGCGTAGTACACTTGCTAACATACTCCAGTATTTCTTGAAGTCGTGCGTAACTTAAAGAACAATAAAACACCGCCCAGATTTATAGAATTTATAGAGTCTTCTCATTAATAACAGAACAAAAAAAGACGCGGCCATTTTTACTCACTTTTTCTTCTTAAGAAGGGACTTGTGTGACTTTCAATGAATGGCATTTTTTCTTGTATGTGTGTTCAATCATGTATACCAGATTGGATCATGATTGTTTTTAAGCATAAGCTAGCCATAGGTGATAGGCATACCCATAAATTTTGTTACTGCACAAACTCCCCCGTTGAAAAGTCCTATGTATTGTCCAATTTGTTCAAACTTTTTTCAATCTGTTTGTCTGATTTTTCTGCTTTTAATCAAAGCAAGATATTTGTGGCCCAGACCCAGCATTTAAATGATATGGGCAAAATTCTGAAATCATCTCCAATTAATGTTTACAAATGGGTACATAGATTTAGCTTTCCCAGTGTCGCACTTGTGTAGTAGCCCAAGAAACCTTGAGTCAAACTGAATGTTCGTTATCATTTTCACTGCGTGCATGGATGTATTTTTGTAGCGCTCGTCTGCGTCGTGAACGGACGCTAAGAGGAAGTTTTAGCAGGTAAGATATGGGATTGATCTCACCCCCTTCACCGTAATAGCACCCCACCCACCACCCCCTTCCAAATTTTTATATTGCACCCCATAACAATTATCTACATAAGTTCGCATGATTTGAGCTGTAATGCTCTGTTGAAAAAGTATCAGATTCACATTAAAAAAAAAAATCATAGATTTCAAGATTAATCCACAGTGTGTGTTTGATTTGAATTGCCTAACTAATAGCATTCCTGTGAATAAGACCCTCCCTACCTTATTGTAAATATATAACATCATCATTAAAAAATAAAAAAAATTAATTGACTGTAAGTTTAATTTTCTTTTGACTCGAGATTGTGTGGTATAAGAACTCCGGGGAGGGGATGAGCATATTTGATGCTACGGCGACCTTTTTACCATTATGCAATTTATGACAATTCTGCTGGGAGCTTGGTTACGTGGATTCATTAAATTTCATCAAAATGTTGTATTTCTCGAGAGGCTTTGGAATTGAAGGCAAACATTCCAATACTCAATTGAAAGCACTTTTGCATTCAATAGACAATAATGTCAATGTGATTACTAATCCCTGAACCACTTTTTTATCAAAATGTTTGCATTGTTCACATTGATGTCTCATACACTATGCATTCAAATTCCTTTTTATATAACCACAATGGCCTTGGCCCTGTGTGTTCACAGTACTGCTTTTGTTATTAACATGCACATTCTGGCTAATTGCAATCTTTTCTATAGATTATAATGACAAATGATTGAAAAATTGATAGCTGCTGTTTCCGAAGCACATCATGTATTGTCTCCAACTTTTGGACAGTAATGAATCATATGATTATATGTGTACAATCGAAAGTATATAATTCAAGGCAATTCAATGCTCTGACGCTGATTTCAAAACCCTATAGATAGACTACATAACACTTAATTAGTCAGTAAAACAGCATACTTCTTTCTAATAACATAATATACTTTAAAAAAATAATTAGACATCAAGGTACCAGCATGTAAAAAGCATGCACCTCCACCAACCCAGTATAATGTTATTTATTAAAAGAGAAACACCAATCTTCTGTTTTTCATGTATTCTCCTAATATCAGATAATGAAAAAATTCTTGCAGAGCACTTAATCAAATTGCTTTTTATTTAATTTCCAATATAACAGAATGACTGATTCATGCAATGATTATATGATACAGAAAGTAACACTCCAGTAGTGCTCGTTCTTGGATTTTATGTTACAGAATGAGAAATGCTAAACAAATCATTTTGTGACTCTACATTCCAAACAAGAAATCGGTACTCCAGCGTCTGGTGGGTTGAATCAAGTCACATCTTGTAAAACCAATGATAACTCATCCAGCTAATATATGTCCAGTAAATGTATGTCTATTATATTATGCTCAACAAGGGGTTCTGAGAGCTATTGACATTGGCAATTATTCAGGACATACAGATACCAGTATGCATCCACCTGTCTACCAAAACAACTTTTTTTTTATCTATTATTTTCCATTAAGAACAAGATGAGTAACCCATACAATTTTACACATGCAGTGCATGTATGCTATTGTGTACCACAGACCAAATGTTCTCATGAAATCAAGGCCATAAACAGGCAGTGACAGTGGATTATAAAAAGTTATCCCGGAAGACAGGTGGGATGGTTTGTGATGTTGTTGCATACAGTACAAGTCAGAATTAATCTGTTACCTGTTATCGCTATAAAACTTAGAACAATGTGATCAATGGACCATATCTATTGTTATGGGCGTTTACAGTGATAACAGATATTGAAGAATTCTGACTTGAACTACAGATGTTGAAAGATGTTAATGTTCTCATATGAACCAAAAGAGGATAGAAATTGTAACAAATATGATTTTTTTTTGTTGCCAGTCTCTTCACCCAAGTCATCTCTCTTTTGTGTATCCCTACAGTAACCAAGAAGAGCCAACGGGTATCGTAAGGGCATCCATCAGACGACTGTCGACCATCGCTGATTTCAGTCATCACCGGGGCTCCCATCAGCATAGCAACCAACACAATAATCTTCCGTTGAGTAGATCTATGAGTGCCATGGACGGTCCAGAGCATATGAATGGCAATGGGGTAAGTTCTTCTGTTTGTGCTTCTTTTATTTCTACTCTTCCTTTTCTTTCATCTGCTCTTCTTTTTGCTCTTCTTTTGTATCCATCATATTTCCAGTGTTCTTCCTTTTCCTTATTTTTCTTTCTTTTCTTACTTATCTTCCTCCTTCTCTTTTCCACTTTCTTTTTTTTTGCCTTCTTTTTCTTCTTCTTTTTCTTCTCCTTTTTCTACTCCTTTTCGTCCCTCTTCTCTTTCTCCTTTTCCCTCCATATTCCATTCCTCTCCCTTAATTTATTCTTCCTCATCCTCCCCTAGTTCATCATTTTTCTTTATCTTTGAGTTTTCTTTTTCATATTTTTCCTATCCTTCTAGTCTTCCTCTCTCATTCTTATGTTTGACCTTTAACTAATACATGAGAATATGCATTTCAAGGTCACCTAGTATCCTTGCATGTTGAAGAACAAGGTTCATTATTTCTCCGTCTCTTGATATCAAACAGCTTAGCCACATACATCATCTCCATTTCACCCATAGATTACGCCGGACCCTGAAACCAAGATGTCGATGATTGAAGCCCATCAGCAGCAGGAGAAGGTCGTCCATCCCAAAGCCGTTGACAACGGCACCTTGGGTGTGCAGCAGCACAAGTCCAACAGTATCATAATAATAATAATAATAATATTGGCATTTATATAGCGCTCTTACAAAAATATGTATCACAGCGCTTTACAGTGTTATAGAAAATTGATTACCTACACAAAGACAGCGATTTTGTTCATTTCTCTCTTATAGCAAGTTAAAGTGCAAGGTTCACCATTTCTCTCTCTTGATATCAAACAACTAATCCCTACATTCATCTTCTCCTTGCAACCCCTGTAGATCACACCTGACCCAGAAACCAAGATGTCAATGATTGAAGCCCACCAGCAGCAGGAAAAAGTCGTCCATCTCAAAGTTGGCGACAACGGTACCGGTTTCAATCGCAGCGTGTCTACCGCCACCTTAGGTGTACAGCAGCACAAGTCTGACGGCATCATCAAGAAGATCCCGCCAGACTCAGAGGGCGCTCTTGTGTTGGTAGCGAAAGAGGAGTACCTTGAAACGCCTTACATGGTCCTCGTCAGGCTGGACGAGGCTATTCTCTTTGATAATTTCCTGGAGGTCCCCATTCCACTAAGGTATGTGTATATTGCTGATATTCTAACCAATACAAAAGGCATTATCAGATCTGGGGCCTGTAACATAAAAGATGCAATTAAACTTACAATAATAATTCATTGCTGGTCTATGTCAAAATTGTACCATGGAGATACGATAAATCTTCTATTTATCATATCTCTATAATGTTACAGGACCCAGAACAGCCATACAGCTGAACCAAATAAAGCATGACAACAAAGAATTGTTCAGTCATTTATACTTAAATTATGAAATCAATTTACATTAGCATACTTCAGAGCAATATTCTATAATGGTATGCAAGCCACTTATACAATAACCCCTATTTCCAAAAAGGAAGAGAATAAAATGGATAAGTAAAGATTTTTTTTGATGGTTTTTATTGTCTTTTCAGTTCATGAAACATTTGAAATGGCTGAAAGGAAATTAAAGAGCTTTATCATTCGCAATGGAATGCATTAACATTCATTGATTGCCTTCTCTTTACATGCACACTTCAACTTGCATGTACCTTGAATACCTCAAATATATCCTTACCTTGAATTTCCGTTATTTAGGTACATCTTCTTGGTGGCCGGTCCACCCATGCCAACCCTAGACTACCACGAAGTTGGCCGTGCCCTGGCCACTCTCTTCTCAGACGAAGTCTTCCGGAACATCGCCTACTCCGCCCGAGAGCGAAAGGACATCCTTGTTGGTATCAACGAGTTTCTGAACGATACGATGGTGCTACCTCCGGGAGATTGGGACAAGGAACTTCTGATGCCTATTACGAGATTGCAGAAGAGGGAGCAGGAGAAGGTGAAGAGGAGGAGGAAGACTCTGAAGATTAAGGAGGAGGATACCATGGGTAGGTATCTTGTTGTAAATGTGTCAGAATAAGCCTTGCACAATTCCTCCTGTCATGTCTGTTATGCCAATTTCTTCTTCATCTATTAATCAAAATGGAAGGTGTGTGTGCCAGTTTCTGTCTGTTTCATGCATATTGAATTTCAATAAATATCCATGAATAGTTGTCAAGATATTGATGTCAAAGACATTACACTTTTGTGGAATTACCCACTTCTGAGTATTATATTATGTTTTCATGTCAATAAAGCCGTAATTGAATCATATTGGAGGTAGTCGAAAAAGGCTGTGATTAGAATATGCAAGGCAAATGTGCTCATGTACGATACACAAACAGTCCGGCATACTGGATGTTGACAAGATATTAATGTTTAGAATTGAGGAGTTGTATCCCATGTATAAAGTATTATAGAAAAGCGAAGGCTGTCATGCTCATGCTAGAATATACTGATGGATTTACATACTGATAGTATGGGAAGGGTACCCATGTAGTCACTGAGAAGTCTACTGCTATCATTGATATGGGGATACACTGACAGTTCTGTAGACTGTGAGTGTGGGCAGCAGGGCAGAAAAGATCACATGGTTCTTCAATTTAGTTCAGAGGGTCATTGTTGAATGATTTTATTCATTTTTTGTTTACAGTTGAGTAAATCCAATATAATACTTGCTAATCTTTATTCTAAGCAATATATGTAATATGTACGCTAGTGATCAAGTTCTACTTTGAGGTGCAGAAACAAAAGAATTCTATCTAATCCTCATGTTTACATCAAATTTTACGAAAGATTTAATTTGCATCTTTACAGCATTACAGCAGTTCCTAACAGCAGAGAAGATACATGGAGACCCTTTGCAGAGGACGGGGTGTTTGTTTGGTGGTCTGTTCAGGGACGTTAGAAGAAGATATCCGCACTACCTCTCGGACGTCTTAGATTCTTTCAACATCACATGTCTAGCTGCCTTTGTCTTTCTCTACTTTGCTTGTCTGTCCCCAGCCATCACGTTTGGTGGTATCTTAGGTAAGTCTGACATAGCAACGCTAATTTGTGTTAATCCTTGCTCTGATCTTTGCTCATTTATGTATGACACATACTCCTGTGACATCTGGTAGTTTAGATCTGAATGCAATCTATTCCTTCATCCAACATTAATTCTAGAAACGTGTACAAACCTTCTTACAACCCTCATTCTAGCCCTACATCTAGCAAGAAATTAGAGATGGGACTACCCTATGGTTGGGACCGTAGTCTCGGGTATAACAACAGTGATCATTTTCGTTTGTAATCCAATTAAGAAAGATTAGCCTATACCTAAGTTGCTACACCAAGAACTTAATGGATGCAGGGATTTTTAGGCCACGGTTAAAAATGTGTACAAAGTATTGTATCAAATGTGTCTTTCAGACCATCTGATAAAATCCAACTTGTATCCATATGAAGTTTATTCTTATTATTTACCATTTTACTGTAATAGAATTTTCTTCTTTAATCTTTATCCAGGTGAAATGACACACGGTATGATGGGTGTGTCAGAGATGATCATCTCAACGTCCCTAAACGGAATTGTCTTCTCCCTCCTCTCTGGTCAACCTCTTATCATTATCGGTCCTACAGGTCCTGTGCTTGTCTTTGAAGAAAATTTATTACTGGTAAACATTTTTCTTCTTTTAGACTTGTTTGTAAATAAAATATTTTGTTTAATTCCTAAATCAATGGAATCGTCTTCTCCCTCCTTTCTGGTCAACCTCTCATCATTATCGGTTTTACAGGTCCTGTAAAATACAGTTAGTTTTTTAAGAAAACCTCTTACTGGTAAAAATTGTTCACCTTTTTTATTTGAAATATTATATTTTAGAAATCAACAAACAAATAAAATATCTTGAATAATTCCTTGATTAATGGAATCACCTTCTCCTTTCTGTGTGGTCAACCTCTTATCATCTGTCGTTCTGGTTCTGTGCTAGTTTTTGAAGAAAACCTCTTGCTGGTAAACATTCTTCTTTTAGATTTGAAATATTTCAATTCCTTGATCAATGGAATCATCTTCCCCCTCCTCTCTGGTCAACCTCTTATCATCATCAGTCCTTTACTGGTAAAAACTGCTACATTTTTTGTTGCCCGTTGTTTGTTTGTTTTTGTTGCAGACATGCATCTGGAACAGTATTTGCCAAATATTTGCTCAATTTTTATGACATGATTTATGAAAGATGATTTGATTTTTGCTTATTCATGCTTAACTCACTGTATTTTATTGATATTTGCATGAAAGCAACATAGTTTAATGGAGCTGGGTAGACAAAGTTTATTGGAATTACATAATTCATTAGTCAATGATTTAATTGATATACCTCCCAGCAAACTTGCATTGCAGGAAACCATATTTTCACAAATTCATGTTACCTTCATTCGCAGTTTAATTGATTTAAATGTGGTAAAATTACCTTATTTTACAAAATGAACAACTTATTTTCTCCTTTTTTTTTCAGTTTTCAAAGATGATGGACATCGAGTTATTACCATTCCGAGCGTGGATTGGTATATGGACGTTTCTCATAGCAACCATCTGTGTAGCAGTAGA